>SNQJ01S0020434.1:17106-29869 GCA_010110895.2 Picea sitchensis
CATCCGATCTTGTTCGCTCGGATGTTGATTTTAACTGAGGCAGGGGGGGTCTGGAATGGAATCTTTCCTCTGGCGAGCCCCTGTCTATACGTGGCATCAATATACCGGTCCCGAGTCCCATCGCCTCCTACGTACTGACATACCTTCGTCACCTCCTGATGTCATCATACACCTTTCCCAAAAGAGTCATGTCCCATAATTTCTGTCAGTCCTTCCCCTCCATTCACCTGTGGAAAGCCCCCTCACCATCATCGTTACCCCAATCAGTAACGACCACATCACCCATCTGTATCCCTCAGTCACCGTCACCCACCATATCACACTCTAAGTGATCCGTTGGCCATTTATTACTGGATAACCTATCCGTTAACCAGCTGACTTGTCTCTCGCACCCAACGGAAACCCATTTACTCAAGACTACCCTTATTCTCTCTACTTTCGTCATTTACCCGCTCATCGCACTAGAGAAATTCACACCGTTTTCCCCTCCGTTACAGTCAGTTTCCCCCATCCATAGTCATCCCTGCTAACTTTGCTTTTCTTGCAGGTGTTGTTGCAGTAATGGCGCCAAAGTCAAAACAAGCAGAAGAAGAGGAGAATCCATTTCTCCCGCCTCTTGTCGACCTGGATAGGATCACACTGGTCGACAAAGACTGCTTAATCACAGATACAAAGTGTGATTTTGATTTCACAGACCTCTAGTCGTGGCTCAAGGAAGTCTTCCTGGACCAGAGTGATGAAATTGGACTCTGGGAGTCCAATTTACCCCTATATCTCTTCCCTCAGATTCATCCTTTTCTAGAGTTCACCCTCAAGTGCCAAGCCCACTACATTCCCAAGCAAATAGCCGTCGTCTCCTCATCCGAAGAAATCCTGTTCCTCATCACGCCCGAATCCATCGACCAAATGATGAAAATTCCTCGAGATGAGTCTGCATCACCCTTCAACCTGGAAATTCTTACAGAATTATACTAGAAAATGACCTTCCCCAAAAGAGCTCAAATATTTGATCTTTTCCTCCCACCATCCACTCAATTTCCCTCCAAAAATCCCCCTTATCCTTCTTCCATGTTTTCAACCAAAGGAAACCAGATCATCTCATCCCTATGTGTCTTGTTAGGATACTATTTAGATCAGTGGGTAGATGACCCCATTCTGGGATTCTTATCCATCTTCTCTATTGATGAGAATCCCACCACCCAGTTCAATTTCAGCACGTTCCTGGTGAACAATATTCACGAACAGTTTGTAATTTTCTCCACAGAAGGCATGTTCTGGTACTCGTCCATACTGGCGTATTTGTTCATTTTCTTCCAAGCAGACAAATTCATTTTTTCCATGCAGAAGATGGATGGATATGGTAGACCCCAGGCAGTGACCGCATGGACCTCCTTGCTCAAGCATAACTCCACAGAGTTCAGTTTCAAGGAGTTCATTGATCAATTCTACCACCTAGTGGTAAGTATGTTTAGCGGAAAGCCCGAACCTCGGATAAATGATGAAGTTCAGAGGATCCTACATCTCTTGGATCACACAAAGACAGGTGATTGGTATTTATACCAAAATTACACTGAGATCAGAGTATACGGGTGCGAGTTGGCATCGTATAAGCTGCCCAAATACCTACCTGTCAGAATTTTTTCTTTGGAATATATAAGGCAGATGATAAACTCTGATGATATCCATTTTGTGGCACTAAAGAAAAAGCAACAGCTCAGAATCAAAGGGAAGATTGGCTCTTTCATCTTCAATAATCGTGGTGCTGGAGAAGAAGCAGACAGGCTGCTGAAGGAGATGAAGTTCTTCATGAGTTTCCCATGGAATTACGATCCTTGTGGGATTATCTCCGAGATGAGAGTGAAAAATAAGAACATCCCATACGCCCACGAAGCTAGGCCTAAACTCGATAAATTTGTGAACCAGACAGCATGGGAACCTAACACCTTGGTCAAAACAGAACAACAGGATCCCTCGACCACTGTATCTCAAACAACCACACCACAGGTTCCAAAAGAGAAAATTCCTAGGCAAGATTTATCTCTGCCTGTCACTGAGGTATCGCTAGAAGAATTCTAGTTGCATACCAAGAGGCCTAAAACCATTTCATCTCTAGGCCCGACCGGGGAAAAAGAGGCCCCATCTACTACAGTGACCAAGGTTGATAGACCACCCCTCGGTGAAAGCCTCCAACATATCATAACCTCAGCATTGTCGAAGAAATCCACAGATTCTCCATCGACCACCCAGCTAGTCAAGGTGGGACTGAAGCTAAGTATCTTTGAAAAATATGAGCTGATCAAGAAAAGAAACAAGACCCTGACCAACAGCACTTGCGCCCAATTCTGGAAGCAGACGTCGACTGTACAACATAGGCTGCTACCGACATTCGACACCGAGAAGGGAAGAATGCATATGGCATTCCTCCAGACACAAGTTCTAGATCCAAAGGTGATCACTAAATACAAAAGGGCCACTTTAGAATTCCATACGAAGGATGTTCATCCGACCGATCAGATAGATTTGCACAAGCAGACAGGGGAAATGGTCTTTTATACGCTAGCGCTTGCTTCCACTACTGCTTCCAAATTGCAAGTGTCCCTGAACAAATTTCAAGCACAACTGAAGTTAGAGAAGATATCGTCCTTTTCCAAGGACAACAAAATCAAGACTCTGGAGGAACTGGTCCTCAAGATCGGCTACGATCCTTCGAACATGAAAGCAGCCGAGGAGATGATTAAGAAGAAGAATTCTGACATAGCCTCCTTAAGGAAACAATTGAAGCTCCCATCCACAGAGGATTCGCAGGTGAAGGAGATAGCAGAGAAAGAAGGAGAAAAAGATGAAATGCTCAAACTACTCATGGAGCAGAATGTACAACTTAAGGAAATGGAAGATGAGATGGAGAAGCTGGTAAAAGAGAAAGAAAAACCGAAGCCAATGGAATTCATTCCATCGAGTGCCATTCCAATTTCAGGAGTGAGCACGACATTAGTGACAGAATTCCCATCTGCGACTCCATTGACATCCCTGGAGAAGACAACCGACCTTCTTAAGTCTATGGAAAAGATGAAACTGCAGGAAACAGAGATCAGTAGGCTCAAAAAGGAGATTGAGAACCTTCAGGAACTCAAATCTTCCTTTAAGATCAACCTATCCAAGGAAAATCAGGTGACAGATCAGCTCAAACAAGAGTTACAACAGCTCCGGAAGAAAATAGTGGTAGGAAAAACTTTGGCCGAGGTTAAAGAAATTGTATGGATAGACATCACCAAGTCCATGAACGAGATATGTCCTATGATACAGATCATGTTTGAGCAGAATGAATTGTTGCAGAGAAGCAAACAAGCCATTTAGAAGATCAGGTCAAAATTGGGAGAGATGCCAACACAGGAAAACGAGATCATCAAGTTCCTAAATTCTAAGACCAGGGAAGAGCTGGAAGAGCTGAAAATTGAAGATAGAACAAAGACCATACTTGAGGTCAAAAGAGTTTTGACCAAGAGAGGATTAATGCTTCAGCTGGAAGAAAAGGTTCAGGCCATGGACCTAGGGGTACAAAGATTCTTTAGTAATATTGAGTCTCTACAGAAGAAAGGCCTTCCTGGTCTGAAGGTAATCAATGATAAATTGATGACACTCCCAGACTACAAGAAGAGACTAGCCGATATGGCTAAGGACAGTTCAAATTTTGGAGGAATTCAAGGCAACATCACTGGCAAGGTGTTTCTAGATGCATTTCAGTGGGACATCAGTATTCAACATGAGATTCGATACATTTTCATCACCAAACCTACCTTCACCAAGTACACAGAAATGGATGAAGTGTATCGAAGGCTACTCAAAGTCAACGTGCCCAGTCATCTTCGATGGAAAGAACTCTGTGACCTGATTGAGTAACAGATGAGCTGTCCTAGTCCATTCATTTTTCCAGTCAGATGAGGTTATGCAGAGGCTTCATCAACGGCCCACCCAGAAATCAGCATGCAGTTACACCACATCATCAAGCAGTTCCTAGATTTATGAAATTTGTTAAGTTAGTTAGGCTAAAAATAGATTTAGCATGTCCTGGTCATTAATGAAAAGATCGTTTGTAATTTAGAGTTATAAATACTTCATATTTTGAAGTATTGAGGGTTGTTGATATTCACACCCTGAAGCTATCAGACTGTAATATTTTTGAAGAGATCTTCCATTAATACAAAGAGGCACTTTTACAAGATTCTTGCGTGTAATTCGCTGGTGATGTTTTTCTCTCTAAGTTGAATGTTATTCTCGCTTTGTTATCATACTATTTTCTAAATCTAATCTTTAGAAGTAATGAATGTTGCAGGATTTATCTTGTATACCCTATTTCTGACTCGAAATATTTTAGTGTTTTATCTTCTGATTTTTTCAATAAGAAATTCTTAATTGCTTCTTGGTTGAAATTATTTTTCTCGTCTTTTCTGCTATTCCCCATTTATACTATCGAAGAATCCAGTGATTATATTATCTCACCCTGTGAAAGTTTTCCTTTGCATTTCTGGTTTGGATTACATATTTTATTCAAGAAACAGACCCCATAGCCCAATGGATGTGTAGACTGTCTCAACCAACTCGACAAACACTAGGACAACAAAACCGATCTATTTATTTACCTAGCCTAATATTTAAAATTTGAAACATAGCTAAATCATATAGAGAGATCCCTCTCTGAAGTTGGAAGGGCTAGATCCCAGCTTCGAAAGCAGTTGGATAAAGTTACCTTTTGTAGATTTCTTCTGTTGTCAACCTCTAGGAAATTTACAGAGTGCTAACGTAGTGGCAACTCCACTGGGGAATAGAACAGAATTAAAAATTTATAGCTTCACGTTTTCTTTTCCCTAAAAAGAAATTTTGTTCCTGAAATATTGCAAATTTGAGAAGAAAGTAATGTTTAGAGGTTGATTAAAAATTTTACATATTATTTTCGGACTCATAAAACTAAAAAGTATATGTATAAAAATAAAAAAGAAATCTGGCTCCCAAGAAAGTTTATACTCGATCTCATCCAGACCTAGAACCTGCGATAGTGACAGATAACCCAGAACAGTTTCTTAGGAAAAAGACCATAGCTGAAGGCTCAGTGAGTCATACTCCCTTTCATAAGTCCCTTTCCTTTCCATGGGAGCTTGTTACCTTTCAAAACCCTGACTTTGACACCTTTTCCCAACAAATCCTGGTTAGAGCACGATCCGATAGTTTTGTGACTAGAATCATTTTCGACCCAACCGTTTTGCAAACCTGAACCCCTGAAGTTTTGTTTCCCACTACTAAACCGCAAACAACTCCCTCGGTGCCATCCAGTCCATCCTTGTCCTCATCTTCATTCACTACCTCGTCGATCATCCAGTTTGTTATCCCACCTCCTCCACCCATCATGGCAGCTAGATATTCTCCCTTGGTGTTGGTTGTGCCTCTTCATGCCATGACCCAAGACTATCAAACGAGACTTCCACAGTTCGATGTAACATGACCTTTGAACTCCCAACAACACGTTGATAAAATGAATGATTATTTTGATCTGCATGAAGTAGATGAGGTTGACGTTCAAATGAGATTGTTTTCCCAATGTTTGATAGGTGACGTCAAGAAATGGTATAAAGGTTTGTGTGCCACCTTAGTCCTTGACCTTACCGCATTTCAAAGGAGTTTTCTAGACAGATGGGAGGTAAAGAAAAACCCTCTCCAAATTTTGTTAGAATACGAAAATATTAGAAGAAATCAAGGTGAGACTGTACAAGATTATTGCACGTGTTTCAATAACCTGTACAATGCAATTCCAACCGAAATCAAACCTCCACAGGGTTTGGCACTGATAAAATTCCCTGATGGTTTCGACCTTGATATGTCGTACCAACTCAGGGAAAGAAATTCTACCACCCTGGAAGACATGCAGAAAAGTGCAATAAGTGTGGAGGCCGATTTCTTGGTGAAAAGGGCACGACAGAGGTCAGAGAGGAGAGTCAACATTAAAGAGGAACCTTCCACGTCAACCTCTGATTCCAAATTGGATTCCTTGGCCAGAGTAATGGAAAGAATGATGGAAAGACTTACGGTATCAGAAAAAAACCCACCGAGAGAAAACCCACCAGCCCCTCAAGTTTGGAATCCTAACTTCAGGAGAAACCCTCCTCAAATCAGACAGAGAGATCCTAGGGATCAAAGAGAGCTGAGAGGTCCAGATCAACAAATCAGACCCCCACTACAAGAGAATTATGCTAATGAAGGAGAGGAAGTGATCTAGGAACTGGAGGATACTCACACAAATCTCATGGGCATTCACGATAACGAAGCTATTTTCCTTACCCAAGAAGAGCAAGAACTTTTTCTCCTGAATCAAACAAAAGTAAGTGAAGAAGTTAAAGATGCATAACAACATGGATTCAAAATTTCCATTTTGGAGGTACATCGACAGTACAATCTGCGGAGCAAAAAGACAGAAGGAAGTTCCCCAAAAAAGACGATTGAAATGAAGAAGGTAGTAGAAACCAAAAATGCCTCTGAACCATCTGCCGAGAAGATTCCTAAAAAGAGCACTGCTGAAGTTACCACGAAGAAAAACCTTACTATTTTGAAAAGATTGTCACAGCCCGAGGTTTCACCTATTAATCCACCAAGTACTTCTTGCCAGAAGAGTGTGGTGGACAAACCATAATTGATGAGCCAAGGCAGAGCTCCTACACCTTTCAGCCTCAAAGGGGAATTAGCCAAAGTAAAAATTCCCATTCCACTTTTCGAGTTGATGAACAAAGATTATTATCATTCACAAGTGATTAAAGCACTGACTATTGAACCTGACATAGGTACAAAAGCCTTAACCGTTGGATCAAAAAATCATGCAGATATTGTGAACCTTACAGATGATCAACCTGAACTTCTGTTCGGACCTGAAGTAGATGGCCGAGAAGATAATGGTGATGTCGCTCCTTTCTACATCAGTCTAAATATACATGACCTAATCTTTCATAATGTTATGATTATTCAGGTGCTTCCCACAATCTGATGCCTAAAGCAGTGATGGAGAAACTAGGACTGGAGGCCACCAGACCTTACAAGGATTTACACTCATTTGACTCCAGTAAAGTTAGATGTATCGGGTTGATCAAGGATCTACGTATCACCTTGGTTCAGATTCCTACAAAGAGCATGGTCATGGATGTGGTAGTTGTAGACATCCCTCCGAAGTATGGAATGTTGTTATCCCAATCCTGGGGGAATAAGTTGAAAGGTACCCTGTAGCTAGATATGTCGTATGCCACTATCTCATTTTTTAGGCAACAAAGAAGGCTATACAGAGAAACACTAATGAAATACATGGTCAGTAGCCAAGAAAAACCACACAACTATCCTCTTTACTCTGCGCATTCTGACTTAGATTCTTTTATCCTGTATAACGATGGTGACATAGGAGAGCAAAACATTCAACTGAGAGAGGATACATCTGGTCTGGATGAAGGCCAAGAAATCATCAAGGTGGAAAGAAAGAAAAACGTGATAACTGAAGAATTACCGGCAGATTTTTGGAGCATGGATTTTGATGGAGCAGTAAGCAAAGAAGGAGCTGAAGCGGGAGTTTGGCTGCATAATCACAGAAACAGGTATTCAGAAAACCATTCTTACAAATTAAATTTCCAATGCACTAATAATATTGCCGAGTATGAAGCCTTGATGCTTGGTATGAAACTTTTAAAAAGGGTTGGGGCTAAACAGATTATGGTAAGAGGTGATTCTGAGTTGATAATCAAGCAAATCAAAGGTGAGTATGCTGCAAAACACCCACGTCTTAGAGCTTATAGGAATGTTGTTCTCGATTCCCTGAGATGTTTCATTGAAGTTGATCTGTAGGTAATGCCTCGGGGACAAAATATTTTGGAAGACGGATTGGCTACATCAGCAACCACATGTAAAATTCCTTTTCGGTCAACTCGCCCATATATGGTAGAAGTAAAGTGTAGACCAACCGTTCCCGACAATATCAGGTACTGGCAAGTATTTGGTAATGATGATCAAATCAAAGACTTTTTGCAGTGTAAAAATGATTTTGAATGTACAAATATAGATTTAGATAATGAAGATGAAAATGTAAATAGATCTGATTTTGAAAATGATAGTGTAAATAGCGTAGATTCATGAGAATTAGGCGATGATGAGATGGAGGCTGATATCTTGCATTTGAAAAGTAATGTTTTACCTAGGGGTCTAGTTCCTTTAGAGGACTTGTTTGATTTTAACGACATAGCCAAAAAACCGAAAATTGAAGCCAATGGACAAGAGGTAGAAGACTGTAATATAGGGACTGAAGAGAAACCCAGGATGGTCAAATTGTCCAAATCATTACCCCCTGAGAAAAAACTCAAATACATTGAGTTGTTCAAGGAATATTGAGATGTTTTTGCCTGGGGTTATGAGGATTTGAAAGCTTATGATACTAGCATCATACAACACAGGATTCCAATAAAAGAAGACCAAAAACCATTCAGACACAAACTTAGGAGAATCAATCCCAAGTTATTACCTCTGATAGAGAAGGAAATTAAAAAAAATGTATGATGACAAAATCATAGTCCCGTTGCGTTTTTCCAAATGGGTCTCAAATTTGGTCCCAACACGTAAGAAATCCGGGGAAATTAGGTTGTGCATTGATTTCCAAAATCTGAATAAGGTCTCCCTAAAGGACAATTACCCCTTTCCAAAAATGGACTACATACTACAAAGGGTAGTTGGATCCATTCGAATCTCTTTGCTGGATGGGTTCTCGGGTTATAATCAGGTCCCAGTTCACCCGGATGACCAAGACAAAACTGCTTTCACTACAGCATGGGGTACTTTCATGTACGTGAAAATGCCCTTCGGTTTGATGAACGCTGGAGCCACTTTCCAGAGAGCGATGGACATCACCTTTGTGGAAGAATCAGGTAAATTTATTGTCATCTATTTGGATGATGTAACTGTGTTTTCCCAATCTGATGACGAACACCTGCGACACCTCAGACGAGTCTTTGAGAAATGCAGGAGGTTTGGGATTTCCTTAAATCCTAAGAAGATCCTTTTCGGACTAGAGGAAGGAAAAATTCTAGGGCACATCATTTCCAAGGATGGAATCAAAATAGACCCTAGCATAATCGAGGCCATACAAAAATTAGAACACCCAAGAAACATCAAAGAATTACAGTCTTTTATTGGGAAAATAAACTTTCTACGAAGATTCATACCCAATCTGGCAGAGCTCCTTAGAAACATTACAAATATGTTAAAAAAGGATGTAAAAATAAAATGGTACACCAAGTCTAGGCAGTCTTTCGAACAAGTCAAACGAGCACTCACACAGGCCCCCGTCTTGATCAGTCCTGATTTTACCAAGGATTTCTATCTTTTTTCTTTCGCTTTCGAACATACTATAGCATTGGTATTATTACAAAAGAACAACGAAGGGTATGGACATCCCATAGCTTTCTTTAATAAAGCGTTAAGAGACGTTGCTTTGAATTACAAGATAATGGAGAAACAAGCTTTTTCCTTGGTAAAAGCCATAAAAGATTTTAGAGTCTACATTCTCCATTCCCACACCATTGCATATGTTCCAAGTGAGGTAGTAAAAGACATTTTGACCCAGGACAATCCGGATGGAAGAAGAGGAAAATGTATTGTTGTAATTTTAGAATATGACATAGAGATTAAGCTTATGAAACTAATTAAAGGTCAAGGCCTTGCTAAATTAATGGTTGAATCTAATTTCCATGCTCTTGACATTAATTTTTTAGCTGCAGCAGATGAACAGGGCAAGATGGTGACTCCAAGCGTGAGAGAGGTATTTCTCAACTCTCCATGGTATGCAGACATTATATTTGTTTTGCATAATTTACAAGCTCCCCCTGGTTTGACTAAGACTAAAACTAGATTTTTGAAGTTGAAAGCATTAAAATTTTGTATTCTAGAAGGAAATCTGTATTGGAAAGATCCTGGAGGTATTCTGTTAAACTGTTTATTGAAAGATGAAGCTGATAAAGTGTTACAAGAATTTCATGTAGGATAATGTGGTGGCCATCTGAACTGGAAGGTCACAGCCAACAAAATACTCAGAGCTGGATTCTATTGGCCCACCCTATTCGCCGATGTATAACATAAAGTGACTTCATGTCATCAATGTCAGCTATTTGAAGGAAAAAGGAAACTCCTCCCTCTACCCCTGAAACCGATCTTAGTTGAAGCCCCTTTCCAGCAATGGGGATTGGACTTCATTGGAGAAATACACCCCCCTTCTTCAGGCCAGCATAGGTGGATTCTCACTGCCACAGATTATTTTACAAAATGGATCTAAGAAACACTAAGCAGGCAAGCCACTGATTATGTTATTATAAAATTCCTTTAAAATAATATTTTGTCTTGTTTTGGATGTCCTAGAAAGATTATAACTGATAATGCAACTGCTTTTTGATCAAAGAAACTCATATATTTCTACAACCAGTATCACATTGGTTTGGGACATTCCACAACTTACTACCCTCAAGGGAATGGGTTGGGGGAATCTTCAAACAAAACCTTGGTAAACATCATCAATAAGACGTTGCAGGAAAACAAAAAATCGTGGCATAACAAGTTGGTGTTCACATTATGGGCTGACAGATTGACCACCAAAAGGTCAATCGGTATGTCACCATATCAGCTGGTCTATGGCACATAAGCCATTTTCCCCACTTCCTTAGGAGTCCACGTCATGAAATTGCTTCAAGACGTACAAGCTGAACCAAATGAATCACAGAGAAGGATCAACCAGATGATTCATTTATAGCAGTCTAGGGAAGAAGTATTCAACAAGACCCAGGTAGTTCAAGAAAGCATCAAGAAGATTTTTGACAGAAGAACCAAGGAAGATGATTTTGAGCTAGGAGATTTGGTGCTGAGATGGGACGCCATAAATGAAGACAAGGGAAAGCATGGAAAATTTGATAGTCTGTGGAAGGGACCGTTTATGATTCAAGCATTTAGAGGTAACAAATCTTTCTTGCTAAATAACGTTGATAGGACAGATCTACCAGGAGGACCTGTAAATGGTAGAATACTGAAGCATTATGTACTGCCTCAGTAGAGACTCAAGTTTTCACTCTCCATTGTACATACCATTTTTATTTTTTGCCTGCATTTTCTGAGTGAATAAAATTAGTTAGTTGGTTGAAGCCCGAAGAGAAGGACCTAAGCCATTGGCCACTATTCTTCCATGTTTTGAGAATAAAACCAATCAATCAATGAAGGCTACTATGCAAAAATTTTCAGAACGTCGGGAACCAGGATTCTTGGCACTTCACAGGGAAAGTACCATCCCCAGGTGGAGCCGCTGTTATCACCCTATAAGTTATAGGATCAACTGGTGACTGGAATATTATCTATCTCTAGTGTTTTTGTTGACAAATGATTTTTCATTCTGCAAATAATTTGAAAAAGAAAAGAAAAGAAAAAAGAAAAGAAAAGAAAGAAAAGAGAAAATAAAAAGAAAAGGAAAAAGAAAGAAAAAGAAAAGAGGGCATAAAAGAATTTCAATAAATCCCCATGCAATAATAGTTATTTTTAAAATTGATGTTGATAGGGTTAGTGATCGAGTTTAGCTAAACAGTTTAATCTTAGCCAAAGTATCTAGGTTAGATTAGTGAATAAATTTGACCAAACTGTATAATCTTGGTCAAATAGCCCCAGGGTAGAGAAAGTTCTTAGCCCAAAATTCTAATCTGGGTTAATTGTCATAGGAAGCTAGGTTAGAATATAGGCTAGTTTCTTTATTGCTTTGTTTCAATAAAAACCAGCTAGATGTAAATGTTGCACCATGTTTCAGATGCTTAAAAGTGGTGTTGGTCAAGCCCCATGGTGGTGTATATAGGAAAAGCCTTGGAAAAAACTCGTGAAATGCACTTATCCTAAGTTTCCTCGACGCATGTATTTTTCGTGCCCTCACTTATGCTCTGTTCATATATCAATGGTCCAGATGATTGCACCCAGATCTACGGTGGACAGATCTTTCTGGACCCCCCCGACCATTCTATTTTTAACAGAAGGGGGGGGGTCCGGAATTGTTGATAATACCTGCGTGCATCTGGACGGCTCAGGTTCATGCACGCAGATCTACGATCAGTATTGGATTCTGGACCCCCCCCGTCCATTCTGCCTTTAATGGAGGGGGTGGGGGGCAGAATGTGTGATAAACAACGTGCACAGATCTTCGGCCAAGAAGAAAGCACACAGATCAACGTCTACAGGTGTTTTTCGGACCCCCCCGAATGATCTACTTTTAACTGAGGGGGGGGGTCCAGAATGGAATCTTTCCTCTGGTGGGCCCCTGTCTATATGTGGCATCGATATATCGGTCCTGAGTCCCATCACCTCCTACGGACTGACATACCTTCGTCACCTCCTGATGTCATCATCCACCTTTCCTGAAAGAGTCATGTCCCATAATTTCTGTCAGTCCTTCCCCCCCATTCTCTCATGGCAAGCCCCCTCACCATGATCGTTACCCCAATTAGTAACCGCCACATCACCCATCTGTATCCCTCAGTCACTGTTAATGGATAAATTCGTGAGTGCGGACACAGACCAATCTCCCTAGATCCACCTGGTCTAGAACAAAACGAGATAGAATACTACTCTTTCCCTAGATCTAGATGATTGAATGAACTAAGAGAAATGGATAGTGGACATACCTTATGAACGCTCTCCTTGAATCTCTGTTGTTCCTTGCTCCGCTTCGATGCTC
>SNQJ01S0020434.1:29879-50445 GCA_010110895.2 Picea sitchensis
TGTTGGCCATTTATTACTGGATAACCTATCCGTTAACTAGTTGACCTGTCTCCCACGCCTAATGGACACCCGTTTACTCAAAACTACCCTTATTCTCCCTACTTTCGCCATTTACCCGCTCATCACACCAGAGAAATTCACACCGTTTTCCCCTCCGTTACAGTCAGTTGCCCCCATCCACAATCATCCCTGCTAACTTTTTTTTTCTTGCAGGTAATATTGCAGTAATGGCGTCAAAGTCAAAACAAGCATAAGAAGAGGAGAATCTGTTTCTCCCGCCTCCTGTTGGCCTAAACAAGATCCCACTGGTCGACAAAGACCGCTTAATCGCAGATACAAAGTGTGATTTTGATTTGGCAGACCTCCAATCGTGGCTCAAGGAAGTCTTCCTGGACCAGAGTGACGAAATTGGACTCTGGGAGTCCAATTTACCCCTATATCTCTTCCTTTAGATTCATTCTTTTCCAAAGTTCACCCTCAAGTGCCAAGCCCTCTACATTCCCAAGCAAAGAGCCGTCATCTCCTCATCCGGAGAAATCTTGTTCCTCATCACGCCTGAATCCATCGACCAAATGATGCAAATTCCTTGAGCTGAGTCTGCATCACCCTTCAACCTGGAAATTCTTACAAAATTATACCAGAAAATGACCTTCCCCCAAAGAGCTCAAATATTTGAGCTTTTCCTCCCACCATCTGCTCAATTTCCCTCCACAATTCCCCCTTATCCTTCTTCCATGTTTTCGACCAAAGGAAACCAGATCATCTCGTCCCTATGTGCATTGTTAGGATACTATTCAGATTAGTGGGTAGATGAGCCCATTCTGGGATTTTTATCCATCTTCTCTACCGATGAGAAGCCCACCACCCAGTTCGATTTCAGCACATTCCTGGCGAACAATATTCACGAACAATTTGTAATTTTCACCATGGAAGGCATGTTCCGGTACTCATCCATACTGGCGTATTTGTTCATTTTCTTCCAAGCGGACAAATTCATTTTTTCCATGCAGAATATGGATGGAGATGGTAGACCCCAGGCAATGACTTCATGGACCTCCTTGCTCAAGCATAACTCCATAGAGTTCTGTTTCAAGGAGTTCATTGATCAATTCTACCACCCAGTGGTAAGTATGCTTAGCGGCAAGTCCGAGCCTCAGATAAATGATGAAGTTTAGAGGATCTTGCATCTCTCATATCACACAAAGACAGGTGATTGGTATTTATACCAAAATCACACTGAGATTAGAGTATACGGGTGCGAGTTGGCACTGTATAAGCTGCCCAAATACCTTCCTGTCAGAATTTTTTCTTTGGAATATATAAGGCAGATGATAAACTCTTATGATATCCATTTTGTGGTACTAAAGAAAAAGCAACAACTCAGAATCAAAGGGAAGATTGGCTCTTTCATCTTCAACAATCGTGGCACTGGAGAAGAAGCAGGCAGGCTGCTGAAGGAGATGAAGTTCTTCATGAGTTTCCCATGGAATTATGATCCTTGTGGGATTATCTCTAAGATGAGAGTGAAAAATAAGAACATCCCATACGCTCATGAAGCTAGGCTTGAAGTCAAGAAATTTGCGAACCAGAAAACATGGGAACCTAACACCTTGGTCGAAACAGAACATCAAGATCCCTCGGCCACTATATCTCAAACAACCACACCATAGGTTCCAAAAGAGAAAAGTCCTAGGCAAGATTTATCTCCGCCTGTCACTGAGGTATTGCTAGAGGAATTCCAGTTGCATACCAAGAGGCCTAAAACCATTTCAGCTCCAGGCCTGACTGAGGAAAAAGAAGCCCCGTTTACTACAGTGACCAAGGTTGATAGACCACCCCTCGATGCAAGCCTCCAGCATATCATAACCTCAGCATTGCCGAAGAAATCCACAGATTCTCCATCGACCACCCAGCCAGGCAAGGTGGGACCGAAGCTGAGTATCTTTGAAAAATATGAGTTGATCAAGAAAAGAAACCAGACCCTGACCAACAACACTTGCGCCCAGTTCTGGAAGTAGACATCGACTGCACAACATAGGCTGCTATGGGCATTCGACCCCGAGAGGGGTTGAATGCATATGGCATTCCTCTAGGCATATGTGCCAGATCCAAAGGTGATCACTGATTACAAAAGGGCCACTTTTGAATTCCATATGAAGGATGTGCATTCGGTTGATCAGATGGATCTGCACAAGCAGACAGGGGAAATGGTCTTTAATACACTGGCGCATGCTTCCACTACTGCGCCCAAATTGCAAGTGTCCCTGAACAACGTTCAAACACAACTGAAGTTAGAGAAGATATCGTCCTTTGCCAAGGACAACAGAATCAAGACTCTGGAGGAAATCGTCCTCAAGATCGGCTACGATCCTTCGAATGTGAAATCATCCGAGGAGATGATTAAGAAGAAGAATGCTGACATAGCCTCCTTAAGGAAACAATTGAAGCTCCCGCCCACAGAGGATTCATGGGTGAAGGAGATAACAGAGAAAGAAGGAGAAAAAGATGAAATGCTCAAACTACTCATGGAGCAGAATGTACAACTTAAGGAAATGGAAGCTGAGATGGAGAAGCTGTTAAAAGAGAAAGAACAACTAAAGACAATGGAAGTCATTCCATTAAGTGCCATTCCAATTTCGAGAGTGAGGACGACATCAGTGATAGAAGTCCCATCTGCGACTCCATTGACATCCCTGGAGAAGACAGTCGACCTTGCTAAGTCTATGGAAAAGATGAAACTGCAGGAAACAGAGATCAGTAGGCTCAAAAAGGAGATTGAGAACCTTCAGGAACTCAAATATTCCTTTCAAATCAACCTCTCCAAGGAAAAGCAGGTGACAAATCAACTCAAACAAGAGTTACAACAGCTCCGGAAGCAAACAGTGGCAGGAAAAACTTTGGCCGAGGTTAAAGAAAGTGTATGGACAAACATCACCAAGTCCATGAATGAGATATGGCCTATGATACAGATCATGTTTGAGCAGAATGAATTGGTGTAGAGAACCAAACAGACCATTGAGAAGATCAAGTCAGAATTGGGAGAGATGCCAACACAAGCGAACGAGATCATCAAGTTCCTAAATTCTAAGACCAGGGAAGAGCTGGAAGAGCTGAAAATTGAAGACAGAACAAAGACCATTCTTGACGTCAAAAGAGTTTTGACCAAGAGAGGATTAATGCTTCAGCTGGAAGAAAAGGTTCATGCCATGGACCTAGGGGTACAAAGATTCTTTAGTAAGATTGAGGCTCTACAGAAGAAAGGCCTTCCTGGTCTGAATGTAATCAATGATAAATTGATGACACTCCTAGACTACAAGAAGAGACTGGTCGATGTGGCTAAGGACAGTTCAAAGTTTGCAGGAATTCAAGGCAGCATCACTGCCAAGGCGTTTCTAGATGCACTTCAGTGGGACATCAGTATTCAACATGAGATTCGATACATTTTCGTCACCAAAACTACCTTCGCCAAGTACACAGAAATGGATGAAGTGTATTGAAGGCTACTCAAAGTAAATGTGCCTAGTCATCTTCGATGGGAAGAACTCTGTGATCTGATTGAGTAGCAGATGAGCTGTCCTAGTCTAGTCATTTGTCCAGTCAGATGAGTTCGTGCAGAGGCTTCATCAACGACCCACCCAGAAATCAGCATGCAGTTACACCACATCATCAAGCAGTTCCTAGATTTATGAAATTTCTTAAGTTAGTTAGGCTAAAAATAGATTTAGCACGTCCTGGTCATTAATGACAGGATCGTTTGTAATTTAGAGTTATAAATACTTCATCTTTAGAAGTATTGATGGTTTTTGATCTTCACACCCTGAAGCTATCAGACTGTAATATTTTTGAAGAGATCTTCCATTAATACAAAGAGGCACTTTTACAGGATTCTTGCGTGTATTCACTGGTGATGTTTTTCTCTCTAAGTTGAATATTATTCTCGCTTTGTTATCATACTGTTTTCTAAATCTAAGCTTTAAAAGTAATGAATGTTGCAGGATTTATCTCGTATACCCTGTTTCTGACTCGAAAGATTTTAGTGTTTTATCTTCTAGTTTTTTCAATAAA
Source organism: Picea sitchensis (assembly GCA_010110895.2). Taxonomy (NCBI): domain Eukaryota; kingdom Viridiplantae; phylum Streptophyta; class Pinopsida; order Pinales; family Pinaceae; genus Picea; species Picea sitchensis. Next base: position 33,945 of record SNQJ01S0020434.1, read on the forward strand.
GAAATTCTTAACTACTTCTTGGTTGAAATTATTTTTCTCGTCTTTTCTGCTATTCCCCATTTATACTATCGAAGAATCCAGTGATTATATTATCTCTCCCTGTGAAAGTTTTCCTTTGCATTTCTGGTTTGGATTACATATTTTATTCAAGAAACATACCCCATAGCCCAATGGATGTGTAGGTTGTCTCAACCAACTCGACAAACACTACGACAACAAAACCGATCTATTTATTTACCTAGCCTAATATTTAAAATTTTAAACATAGCTAAATCATATAGAGAGATCCCTCTCTGAAGTTGGAAGGGCTAGATCCCAGCTTCGAAAGCGGTTTGGATAAAGTTACCTTTTGTAGATTTCTTCTGTTGTCAACCTCTAGGAAATATACAGAGTGCTAACAATACCTATAAAAATAAACACAGTTATAACCACACATATGATAACCCATGAAAATAAGCATGTAAATAACAATGCAACATGCAAATTTATCACACAATTGGCACTTATCTTGGTAAGAATGTCACCAAATGCGTGTAGACCTTCCACAAACCTCAACAATGAGTCACCCTGAGATGGGACTAAACTCCACCCGAGTAAATGGATTCTTAACCAGGCTAAAGGCTCAATAGTCCTTCGGCTGCCCCACTTCATTTTCGGGCTTCAACAACAGGCTAGACATGAAGTCTTAGAGAATTGTAGCTGCAGTTTAGCACCTTCAGGAAATCAATTCCTAGAAATTCTCTCATCCAGAGAGAAATTTTCCATGGGCCTGACAACCCATCTCTTCAATATCTCATAGGTCTGACAACCCTCTTCTTCAGTCCAACTCCCAAGCTAACCAACTACATGAACAAAAAATGGCTATGGATACAGGTTCAGATATAGTCATGAACATATGAAGGATAGCTCAATGGGTGTGTGCATTCTCATGGATGATTGACTGGATGAATGAGTGATGGAAGGAATGATGGGATGAAATGATGGGAAATATCCCCCAAAATGAACTAAGTCCCAACAATATGTATGCATGTCCCCAACTTGACACTTGTCATGTTGGGAGCTACTTGGGCCCATTTGTCCCCAACTTTAGAACTTAGGAAAAAATAATTATCCATACTTTATGATTTAAGAAATATTAATATAATATTCCTTTTTGGCTTAATCTCCCTAGCTTAGTCCCTTTTCCTCAACATTTTGGCCCCTCCCTTTCCCTAACTAGAGGATTTTAGTCCCCCATCTCTTTTATCATGGTCGGTCTGCGCAGAGCGATGTATTTTATATTAATTATGAGACATTTACAAAAATAGGTGCACTGACATTTAACATCTAGGCTCTCCATCCTAATCAAAACATAAGCATCCTAGCTTATAATAACTGGCTCACCAGCCTATAAAACACAACATATACACAAAAGTCTCCCTGGCCTCAATATCACGCACACTCAATTTGCTACGCGCGGTATCCAGGAATGTGCACACTTCATCATTTTACTGCACAGTACAAGCACGCACTATGCCATGAAATGTGCATACAAAATGATATCAAACAACTCACCATCTTAAGTATATTTTCATTTACATTGCAATTGGGTTCGGCCTAGGGATATTGCAATCCCCTCCCCTTATTTATGCACTGTCCTCAGTGCATCATGTACCCATATACAACAAAATTTCAAAAATCCTCAAAAAAGTGCGAGTGTTCTGCTTGCATTTCATCCTCATTCTCCTAAGTATCATCCTCAAGACCATACTAGGTCCATAATTTGGACCTTTACAAGCCCCATGGCTCGATTCTAGAGTTGTTTGATTTTCCGTTCCAGAATGCGTACTGGATGCACTTGAAAAGAGACTTGTTGCTCCATCTGAATCACATTCCAATCAATAACATGATTAGCATTGGGTATATATTTATTGAGTAATTATACATGGAATACATTATGAGCAGACATAGATTCAGGCAATGCAATCATATAATCTACTGGACCAATCCTCTCTAGGATATCAAACGACCCATAATAGCGAGCTGCCAACTTTGAACAATTTCCCAACTTTAGGGAACTTCTATTGGCTTTCACTTTCAAGAATACATGATCACCCACTTTAAATTCCCGATGAGTTCTACCCTTATCAACATAAATTTTCTGCCTATCTTGAGCAACCTTTAAATTTTGTTTTATTTTCATCATTTTCTCTTCCATTTCCCTGAGAAAATATGGCCCAACCACTGCTCTATCTACTGGGTTATCCCATCTTACTGGTGTGTTTCACTTTCTGCCACAAAGTGCCTCAAATGGGCTCATCTTTAGAGACATAGACTAATCCCCCTAGATCCACCTAGATCTAGAATGAAACACGACAGGACATGGTGCTTTCCCTAGGTTCTAATCATCAAATTTACTACCAAACAAAAGACGATAGACATACCTTTAAATGTCACTTCCTTATGTCTTTATTATTCCTATTTCACTCTGGTGGTATTGTGATACTAATCCTACAGTGAGACACAAACCAACCAAAGTGAAAGCAGTAAAGTATATTCAATAACAACCTATGCATATGATTAAGGAATTATGCAATAAAATAAATATAATTATATGGGAAAGAAGCATGTCACTATATTATGTTAATAATAGGAAGAGAAATTATGACCGGATGCCTTGATTTCGTAAGGTTCCTTCCAACGATTCCTTGCTACCCATAAACTTTTGATCCAAGAATTATGAGACTATATATATGACATCTATCTTGACAAAAGAAAAGCTTAAAGCCACTCTAACCAAGCTAATAATTCGAAGCCAAATCCAATTCAATCAAGTTTAATCCCAAGCCAAGCTCCAAAACCAGCTAACTTTCTCCATGAGAGATCCTCTCCTTTTATAAGCTAAAGAGGATAAGGTGAGAAGGTTAGGATGATCCCACTAAATCATGAAAGTGAGTAAGATCCAAAACATTCGGAGGCCACCTCACCATAGAAGCTTCTCCTTCTATAAGCATCGAGAAAATGCTCATTTTTCCCACGTACGAAGGTTGACGCAACCTAGCTATAGTGCAGCCTACGGAAACTCCGTGCCCTAGCTATAGTGAAACCTGTAGAAATCAGGCATTTCCACACCCTACATATAGGGAAGCCTACGAAAATCCTCCAAAATAGGGTTTTTATAGAGGAAAACACAACTTCTTCTCTCAGGGAAAGTTCTTCTCCCTTCTTTCTTTAGGAATTCAGGCCACTGACCCCTTTGAAGGCAACATATAGGTTTACATCATTAACGGTCATAAGGGTGATGAAAATAATGTGTAATAGAGAGGCCCCCAAAGTATGAAGTTAGAACAGAGTGATAGCTAAAATACTTTGTCAATTGTGTGTAGGGAACAAGGAACACGTTGGTCAGAAACCTGCCAACAAACAAGGAAATATAGTACAATAATATATCATCATTGAGGTAGGCATTCCCATACTCAGAATACAAATGAATCAAAGAATAATTTTTGACATGCAAATATATATGTCAAGTAATAGAGGTCATGGCCACCAAACATACACCGTGGATCCATGCCTTTATTACTCAAACTGAACATAGCCACCAAAAATACACTGTGGATCTATGTGTTAAAGACTCAAATTTGAACATAGCCACGAGACATACAATGTGGATCTATGCAACAGTACAAACTAAATATACTCCAATGCAACCTGAATCCGTGAGAAAATATTTAGGGTCTTCATCTCCACCACTATATAGTATGAATTTAACCATGTGAATAGATGTGCTGAAGTCGAACATGGTAGAAACCACTTGATTACCGGTCAATGATGAGAACCTTTAACAAGTGCGAGGGAAATAACCATTAATGTCAATGACTCCCAAGGTACTATAATACAATCCAACAAATGTGAATTAATGATCTAAAGTTCAACACTCAGTGGAATCTCCCGATCAATGTTCAATAATGGAAACCCATTGTTGAAAGCGAGGAAACTTGCCATTGAGGCATGCAGGTTCCAAGGTACCAATTGGTTTCTAAGTCTGATTCCTGGATAATGATTTGAAGTTGACAGGAAAAGACTCGTCACAGGAAGGCCTTAATGTATCCTCCATCAATGACACGAAACGGGTAAAAAGATTTGATGTAGATCAGAGTAACAAGTGATTCAGGACTGACTTAGGGATGGCCGACGCAATATAAGGCTTAAGTATTGTAGAAATGGATGATGCAATAGAAGGATTTCAGGGTTGAATGTCTTTTTGAACATATTGATGACATGAAAACTATCTTGGAAACACCGACTCAACAACAGAGATCACAGACCAATTTGTAATCTTATAAAGGAGTATGACCAAGAGACAAGCAAAATTTTCCAACCTAGACACAAGGTAAGTGAAAGGGTGTCATGTTCAAAAGTGACTCTTCCATAGAATATAGGTTTAGACACATTTATTTCCCAATTCGCCCCCCCACCATTTCTAGTGAGTGCCTCTTTATTTGTATGCAAGCTTGAGGAGGATAACATATGCTTTTAATGTAAGCTCATCCTTTGGATGAGTCCCTCAGAATATTTTTAACTAACCCTAGGAAGGAGTGGTTCAGTCCCATGTGGGTCTTTCAATGTTTGTTTAACGAGTCCAAATATAGAAAAATCGGGGGTTTTTCATGTTTATAGAGTCTGAAAAACACTTAAAAAGAACTCTCTCAGTTCCTTTTTCATAAGTTAGTCTGATGAGACCAAAAAAGAGATAAACTATCACTCAACAGATGTTCTTTCTAATACTTTAACGAGCGTGAAAAGAACAAGATCGCTCGATAAGCTTTTCATGTTTAGAGAGTCTGAAAAGAGCTTAAAGGGAACTCCAGGGGGTTCCTTTTTCGTATAAACTTCACGAGTTCGAAAAAGTGATAAAAGTATACTCAGTTACATTCTCATTTATTTACGAGCATGAGAAAGAACAAATACTAAGATCGGTAACTTATTCTCATGTATTTATGAGCATGAGAAAGAACAAAGACTAAGCTCGAGATTGTTTTCATTTTTACACAAGCTTTAAAACTAAACAAAACTGTGTTTGGGATAGATTTTATTTTTACACAGTATTAAAAACTAAACAAAACTATGCTTGGGCCTGGTTTCATTTTTACACAAGCTTGAACGAGAGGAAACTATGCTTGAGGTAGGTGGTTTCATTTTTACACAAGCTTGAACCAGAGGAAACTATGCTTGAGGTAGGTGGTTTCATTTTTAGAGAAGCTTGAACTAGAGGAAACTATGCTTGAACTTCCCAACACATAACAAAGGTATGGTCGGTACTTAGCCCCTAGATTAAGAAGCTAGAAACTCAACTTCAACATGAAGTCCAGAGGCTAAAAACATTTTCCCTCGAGCTTCGTTTCATCCAACTGCAAAGGCGGAGGAAAGGAATATTCAAATACTAGACGAAGGAATTGACTCAACAAAGAGAGGGAATAAATCCATTTCATTTTTTAACGAGCTTGCCACAGAGAAGAAAAAATATGTTCATGAATCCAGGTTCAATCCTTAGACCTTTGTTTCATTTTTTAACGAGCTTGACACAGAAAGATGAACTATGCTCGTAACCTCTCTTTCAATTTTTAATGAGGTTTCCACAGAGACGCAAAAACTATCCTCACAGCTCAGTTCATTTTTTAATGAGCTTGAAAGAAGAAAACTATGCTCAAGGCTCTTCTTGATCATGGCTTCCAAGAGGACAATTCTCTAGAAGGACACCATGTCAAGGGACAAAACTCGGTCATGGCTTCCAAGAGATCTTCATTTGATGGAAGAAACACACTCTAGAAGGAACACATGTTGAGGGCTGCGAGAGGGGTAAGGAGGTCAGGCTCCAATAGCCCTACTGAAGAGGTCACCATGTCAACTACCAGATCCAAGTCATTGTCATTAGTAGTTGAAGGCATGGGAGACAACACCACATAATTTACCTGTGGTAGGGGCGATACCGTCAACATATAAGAACCATTTAGGGAGGTAATCCAGTCAGGACCGATGAATGAAAGTTGATCAATAGTCACCATTCTTCCATCATGCGGGAAATATATCAAATGAAAAAGAGTGGACACAATAGCTTTCATGGAATAGACAAAATATCTACCAAGGATTAAAGCAAAATCCAAGGGGTCTTAGACTACCATGACATCAATAAAAACATTTTTCCCTCCCAAAGTTATAGGAAACTGAGGAAGGGTCCCTAAAGTTTGACTGGTTCTTATGTTAAAATCTAACAGATTCTGTGTAATCGGTGCAAGCTGAGGACAACCCAAAGTTTGCCAAGCAAAAGAGGACAAAATACTAACGGACACACCTTCATCTATCAACGTCCGAGGAACATCCTGACCACAATATTGCACTGTAATTTGGAAAGGAATGTGAGAGGGAAGATGAGGTCCAATTATCACACCCCAATCAAAATGGATGGCCTCATTACTTGGAGGGGGTTCCATGGGAGAAGGAGGAATACCCCCCGACAGAGTAGAGTCTGTATCAACAATAAAAACATGGGCAATATCGTGTTTACTATCGAGTGAGAGAGTAGGATCGATCGATGACAAGAACAGATCGACCACTTGGGTTTCATTCTCCAAGGGGAGAATGGGATCGACGGGTGGGATTAGATCGACCACTTTATCAATTGGTTCAACTAAGGACGTGACCATATTGACTACATGATCAACCAGACTGATCGATGAAGGGGTCATATTGATCATTCCATCAACTACAGGTGGGTTGAGAGAAAGCTTGTGGTAAGTAGATGGAAGTTGAGGTGGTGAAACAGTCATATCTTCCAACAATTTTGAGGCTTCGTCCATATGAGGGCAAAGGTGATTTTGATGACTCCCTCCACATAACCTACAAGGAAACTTGACTCTACTTTTCTTCTTCCCAGGGGTATTTTGACTAGTTGATGGGAGTTCATCAACATGTTGTTCAGAGATTGATGACATAGGTTGGCAAGGGTGTGTATACCATACTTCTATAACCTTGGATACACCAGGGAAATCCTTAAGAATATGACTACCCTTACAAATCCTACAAGGGTACTTGGGCTTACGGGTTGTTTGGGTGATCTTGACATCATCAACACTCCCAACACGATCAACAGTAACTAGTTGTTTTCCAACATGTCTGGCAGTGGTTGGAAGTTTGGATCCTTGCTTATTTTTCTTCTTCTTATTATGCATTTTCTTCTTCTTCTTATTCACCAAGTTACTATCTTGAGAGCTTTCACTCGGCGAAGAAGATGAAATGGAAGAAGACCTTGCAAGTGAAGAAGGAGAAGAAGATCTTACTAGTGAAGAAGGTGAAGGATCAACATGAGGTTGATGTTATTGGGGGGAAGTTCTTATGAGAGAAGCACTTAATGCATTTGGGATTACTTGAGTGGAAAACAACCACACCAACAATCCAATAGTGAGACTTGGAAGGCTCAAAGTAGCAATGTGAGGAGGACCAATGTTTCCATAAGAAGGAAAAACAAAAGGTTCCCCTGGAGCAGAGGTTCCTTCATTGGTCATTTTGGGAACCGACGCCATATAAAACAAATCCAACCTAGAGTCTTCTAGGGAAAACAAACATCACACGCTAAAAATATAGGAAGCAAGCAAACAAACAAAACCTTCTCACAATGAGCACACTAGTTGGTGATGAAATTCAATGTCGTGGGAACAAAGTAAGAAGGGGCTGAGATAGAGTGGGTGGAAAAGTTAGGTTGACGATCTTCTTAATGGAATTACACCCTGGTGCAAGCTCCCACACATAAACATGGGTATACCCTCCAAGGATCCCGAGTGAGTTTGGCCAATGTTGATTCCAGGTACCATGAAGACTTTCCCCTCCACAGTCACCTTGTGTAAAGACCCTAAAGAGATAGGCCACTAAAGTTACCAATTACTACAGTGATGTCTAGGGAAACAATCGACAGTCCAATCCACATGCAAGGGAAGGGTATCTAGCCCAAAATCAACTTGAAAGGCTTCCACTCATCATTGTCGGTATATCTTCAAGCGACCCCCATAATACACACAATCTTGACACCAAGACCAACAAAGCAGGGTGAGTAACTCTGCCAGTCTCAATGCGACCTTGTGATTGAACCTTGTGTTAGAAGGGATTCCTAGGAAAAAATGTAATAAGTGGATTTTACCACTCCCTAACTCAAGATTCTCTGTTTGTTTGCATCTTTGGAAAGTTATCTTTCACACCTATTCCAAAGCCCTACAACTAATCTAATGTAGGTTTGCTACCAGAAAATATAAAAATGTCTAATCAATTTTTATAGCTGTTGTTACTCAAAAGGAAAATGGCATAGACAATATGGTGTTTTGACCGACTCGAAAGTTATGTAAAGAGATGAAGATGCAATCTTTTCATTTCGATGAAAGATATGCTACAAGAAGGAGAAAACATTTATCATTCCCATATGTACAATGTCCCAAAATTTTAAAACTCATCAATATCAATATATTCAATAAATGCAAAAAATAGACTGTACACCAATGCATGATTCATGGCCCCTCCCGGCCATGAGGGGGAAAAAAATTCAGGATTTAAGACCAAAAAATACCAAGAATCATGCAATTTCACTACTTCAAATGCAAGGAAGTCCCCAATCTAATGTAAACCAAGAAATTAGAATTTTTGTTTCAAAAAGACACTAAAACAAATAGCAAATCACTTCAAAACAAAAACAACCCAAACTATGTTTCTCTTTTAACACGATTTATTCAGAAAAATAAGTATTCTTTCACTAAACAATTCTAAAGAAAAACCATGCTTTGTAACTGAAAGACACTCAAAGAAAGAGACTAAATCTTTCAAAAGAAAACAAAGCAAATATAAGGCAAATATGGCTGAAAGAAGATTCAAATTTTGTCAAGCGAGTTGTAATCAGACCCAACAAATCACCCCAGAACCAAATCCAAGGTCTGGGTGATGAAAACCATCAAAAATCAAGAATTTCACAATTTTTGTAGGTTGTAGACTAACACAGTGTGGAAATCACTGATTTTCGCAGGCCAGATATGGATAGGGTGCAGAGTTTCCGCGCTGATCTAAATAGGTAGGGTGTGGAAATCCTAAGTCGTCGCACTGTCCCTCAAAGCAGGGTGTGGAAATCCTCCAAAATGGAAAACTTAAAAATTAAGAAGGTTTTCCAGTGAAGTCAAATAGTCAAAGAGTCAAGCTGGATCTCCCAGTGAATCAAAAAACAAAACCCAATAAATCAATGCAAGAAAGCAAGGCAAACTAGGAAAACAATCTGATCCCTAGTGGAGTTGCCAATTTTGTTATCGGGTAAATCGGTGAATGCAAACATAGACTAATCCCCCTAGATCCAGCTAGATCTAGAACAAAACACGACAGGACATGGCACTTTCCCTAGGCTCTAATCATCAAATTTACTACCGAACACAAGACGATAGACATACCTTTAAATGTCGCTTCCTTATGTCTTTGTTGTTCCTGTTTTGCTTCAGTGCTCTTGTGATACTGATCCTGTAGTGAGACACAAACCAACCAAAGTGAAAGAATTAAAGTATATATGATCTGAAAATAGTGTCCTGACTTGTTATGCTATGTAAGCACCCTCTACTTCATAAAAATAAAACTTTACAGTACCTTGCTCCATGTGTTAAAATATGCAAGATAGATTATGTGCCAATTTTATGCATCTTCTTTTAAATGTTCATGTGTGATGAAATGTTCTTTTAAATGGTTAAATATGTACTTTAAAGAAATACACAACAACATAACTTGCAGAAAATAAACCATCAAACTCACAACAATAACAAGATCATAAAGGAGTTCACCCCTCTCTGGGCTACATCTCCTTGAGCCTCCATCAATGGACTTGGCTCTCTGGGATTAATTTGTCAAAGATTATTTTACAAGATGTTTCTCAACTCCAATGGAAATACTGACTGTACCATTGAGATCTGAATACATAAAAACCCAAAAAATGACTAATAAAACTCTGAAAATGGATCATGGCTCATCCGGGTATGACCGCCTCTACATGTGGCCATAGGCTTCATTGAGATTCTCTGTGGAAAAAACACCTGTAAAATTCCTCAAATGGATCTGAAACATATCCCAAAGTGTTCAGAGCATAATAATTAGCCAAAAATGATTATTCAATCACAGAAAACAAACATAGGCTCATCTGAGCAAGACCTCAAACAATGAGGGCTTCAATCTCCCTAAAGCTTCTTGAAACTTCAATGGTTAAAAACCTGCAAAATAAGTCTTCAAATGGCTTTGAAAATAGTGCCAATGGATTCCGAACATCCAAAAACCCCTAGCTGGGCTTTTACGACACCTCATTTGGCCAAAAAATGAAGAAGATAGGCCTCCTGCCATTCTCTTCCTTCAAGCTTGCTGTCTCTGGTTCGCCAAAACGCACCTTTGTGTGGCCAACCTAGCTCACGTGTGTTTTTACGTGCTTAAACCCAACACTGGGTGCAACCGCATAACTATGCAAACTGTAGGATGGTTAGGGCACGCCCAGCCCCTAACCACTAAGACCACGGTCACAAGGTCACCATGTGACCACGCGCTATCGCAAAAAGGGGGCTAGGTTTCAAGGCGAATAGATATCCGACAAGTGTCGGCATATGGTTGTATAACCGAATCATAAACCAAATCCAAAATCCCTGCATGTTTTTTACATTTGGTCATATGTTAAAACATATGAAACCATGGCTAATCCCGTTTGAAAACCGAATGCGCGCACTCTCCATATATACAACGGGTCACATGTGAAATCATAAACTCGGGGGCTGGGGCTAAGCCCCAACCCGACCCTCGTGCCAACCATACAATAAGTCAAACATAAATATTGTTTAAACCATATATATAACAAGTGATATAGTGTGGCATGTTGGTTGGTCGGACTTTGTTAAAATGCTGCATGGTGGGAGGAGGTCCAGGGTTCGAACCCCACGGACTTCATAACATTTTAAACAAACAACCAATTACAACGGTGCCACGTGGCAGCCCATGACTAGGCCACGTGGCACCACACCATTTTTCCATTAAATTCCATATGTCACATCATGATTTGACCACATTTGCCAATGAGTGAATTCCATGTCACCATATGCCACCTCATTTTACGGACGTATGACCTCTGCCACGTCAACGTACGACCTCTACCACGTCAGCATCCATACGGACTATACGGACTGCACAGTCAGCACTCATTTTTTTTACCTATTTGGCGATTCAAACAGATTGTGATATCTCTCTCATCTGACATCTGTTTGAACCCAAACAAGTTGTTTTGGGTTCGTGACGATGAGGGCTACACACTCGTTTGTTTTGAGGAAATTCCGAGAACTTTGATTTTTGAGCTAAATTTTGACCCCTGGTCCAGATTTTGATCACGCCTTCCCACTGAAAGGATTTTGGACCCACAAAAGCTTATGATCATCAATCTGAGATTCAATACTCCTCTTCTTTCAAGTTCTATCAACTGATTCTACTTGAAAATTCTTTTTGACAATCACCTGGATACTTTGACATGCCTTGCACTGCAACTGGCTATGTCCCTCAACCACTATTCTATGGTTGCTGCTGATCCATTATTCTCTCTATGTTTGGAAGACTTCCAACCTTCCCACTGAGAATCAAGTCCCTCTTTCGAGCTCTTTGACATCAACACAATCCATTCTCCAATGGCTGCAAAAACTTTCCTGCGACATCTTGTCACAAGCCAAGAAAACCATCATTCTTGAAAACAAATTTATACAAGACTGAAATTGATGCCAAAAAAATATTTTTCTCTTCAAGAAAATGTTTGCATCTTGTACTTCATCAAAGTACATGGCATTTCCCTACATCTCGGTGTACTCGAAATCAACTTACAACTCAACAAACACCATGTTATCACTGAAATTTCGTCCTCACATGGTTACAAGAACTCAACATCATAAAATAGTGATGAAGTCATCCATAGACCTGAATTAATACCACAACATTCAAAAAGGTCAAAAAACTATACAAAGTAGTGAAAAATTGAAGAGCGCTATGCATACATTGGGTGCGTGCGCGCATGCGCATAACAGGAACACAGAAATCGCACACAGGCGCACGATGCACGATTGTTATCGCAAAAAGCCGTGCACCTGCTAAACAACGCATTTATGAGAGTGGTCCTCCTCCCACCCACTTATGGTTCAACTCCTAAGCCGATTTGACCCTCAAATATGGACTGGATCAGACTGGTGGGCTGGTCAAAGATCTAGGAATGCCCTAAATGGCCTCTTTTCACACTACAAAGCAGTTAAACAATAACCAAAAGCAATGCTATAAAAATCCATGGATGCACCTCATTTTTTCAAGGAATTCAAAGTAATGTTATGCTGCCTCTATTTTCTTGAGGACTCCATCCTTGTCAAGAGCATATTGGCACCATTACATTGGACAATCCACCTCACCCATTGAGTGGATTTGTAAAGAGTTCTTTCATCATCATTTTCCATTTTTCTTTTGTTGTAAGAAGAGCTAGTTAGTGGGGGTCCAAGAGCCCTCCCTTGGAGGAAGAAGGGACTCATAGTCCCCTTTCTTCTTGGTTCTTTGTTTTCACTAATAGATCAGCCTCAAACATTGGTGACATGGGTCTTATGGTTCTTTTTGTTTCTATGTCCCTATGCTCATGAATTTAGTTGTTATTGCATTTATTAGTTTAATTCTTAATTGTAGTTTTTATTTTCTTTCCCTAACTCTTTTCCTTCCAGTTGTCCTGCTCAGCAGACCCAACTGAGCTTGCAAGCACCTCTATTTTTCTCACCAAGGTGACGAAAGAGGTGCAACATATTGGCGAATCCGCTGGGGAAAGGTATCAATTTCCTACCTCATTTGGGTTTTTCTTGCTCTTCTTTTAGTTTGTTTAACTTGCAGGTGCACTAACCAGCCTAAGCCGACCTGCCAACTAGCCAATTCCAAATTGAATTGAGAGAAATCCATTTGGATTTTTCATTCTCGGTCGTGTGAGATATATGCGCGGGTTTTTAAACCCACAGACACACATTGTGTGCCCACGCGCTTGATTCATAGTTCTTTTCTGCGCACACGCACCTATTGACTTGTCTTTGTTCGCACACATGCGCTCTGTGCGCCTCTGTCTCCACTGAGACCCACACACTTGTGAAAAAATTCACATTTTAAAGTTGTTGAGATGTGGGGAAGGCCATTTTCCTTCCTAAAAATGATGTCAAACATGTTTTAAAGCTGCACCACATTTAGTCCCCTCATCATATAAAGGGGTTAGTCAAAAAACACATAGGCACTTAGGAGGATAAAATCAATTTCCCTTATTTGTTTTTTGCCACATTTAACTTGCATTGGGACTAGAAGTTGAATAACAATCGCTTAGTATGCTCTTCTCTCACGCCTCCAAGCGATCTTGAGAATAAAAAAAAGATTGTGAAACAATTTCATCTCCCTTAAAGAACATTAAAACCTTTAGGAGAGGACAACAAACCTTCTTGGGACTCCTCCTAGTTTACTTTTTCAAACACATATTAATATTTTAACGGGCCCATACATGCCCACATGCTACAAAGATAGGATAGTGTTTGAATTTTTCCTTTCTTAGATCAAAACACTAGGGAAGTTTAAAGGTTTTGTAACGGGCCCATACATGCCCACTTGATCAATCTAGGATAGTTTCAAAGCTTTTCTTAGATTACATCACAATAGGGAGTTAAAGGGATTGTAACGGACCTACATGTCCACATGCTAGCTTCCTAGGGACTTTTGAATTACGCAAGGTTGTACCAAAGACACTTAGTTAATTAGGTAATCAAACACTTGTAAGGACCAAGCGAAGTCCACATGCAGCAAGGTGACATCTAATTCACTAAAAATTGGCACAATTTCACTCAGACACAAAAGTCACTTATCACTCACATAGCTTCTTTTTGAAATGTGGAGGTCAAAGTAAGTTTACTCCAAAGGGATTCCGAAAACACCCCACCCTTTTCTTGAAAAAACTATCCACTCCCATTTTTAATCAACGAGGTTGGTTTGCACCCCCAACCTCCCAAAACAACTACATCAATTTTTTTTCTAAAAACTCACTAAGTTTTCCTCCACAGGAGGTGCCAAAAGAAATTTTTTAGTCTAGGTAGGATTTCGGGGATAGGCATCCAAATAACTCCCCGTTATCTGGTTCTCACATTGTCAAAACATAGAAGTTGTCAAATAGGGAACTGAAAATCCTCCAATTCAAGTGTTCCTAATACCATAAGGCAGGGAGATACCCGTGAAGGGTTGAAGGTAGAGGTCCGGTTGTTCTGTGCGTGCCCCCTTGAGGCACCCACCTCTTGGACGGGATCCAGCCCGTGACCCATTTCTTAGGATGAAAATCTAAATGCCACACTTTGACCGAGGTACCTAGTGACCAACTTTAGGACATCTACCCAGGTGGAAATTGTGGGCTGCAATTGCACCTTGATTGGATTTTGTGTGGCTATTGGAAAATATCACCAGCTCTTTCGGGATATGCTCCCTTTACCCCTCATTATAACCAATTTTTTCATCCTTCACTAGTTTCTCTTCCAATGACTTCAGACCCCACTGTTGAGTACTATTGGAAGGTCCAGTGCTATTTGAGAGGAAGGAAATTACGTCTTCTAGGAAACGAGCATTTTCTTTCTTTTGATTCCGCATGCGGACAAAACCCACTTACCCATATATATGCTTCTTTCTCAAAAAACATTTTATGTATGATGCACATCTGATTACAGTTTGATTTGGATATATATATTGTGTAAACATTCAATGCAAAGGCTCTTGTTTCTATATTACTCTCACCACTCTTTGCACACATTCACGCAGCTAGTCTGACATCATAGGGGAACCACAGAACCCCCGTCATTCACGACGCTTGCTAAACCTCCCTCCTATCTTAGGGGGAGTGTCTGGTCATGCCCACTCATTGGAACCTCCTTCACACACTCCTGTGAGTGCTACTATTTTAGGATCAACTTTTCTTGGTTCTACATTACTTGGGTCCTCTTCCCAAGGTCATCCATTCACTCGCTCTCCTTTACACAGAAGCGGGGGACCCACTTCCTCTCAAGGAGGAAGCGCCAACCCACCTAGGCCCCCTCAAGGTTCAGGTTCACAACACACTATGGCTGGAGCTAATCCTCCCCCCCCACTACAGATGCCATATTTGGCCTCTCTCAACATACCAGGTCTCAGCAAACTCACCAATGATCCTATATTGCATGATCCCACATGGCCTGCAATGCCAACCAAACTACCTTCAGACATACCAAAGTTTGAAGGAAAGGCAGGCGATGACCCCGCCAACGATGTCATGACCTTTCACCTATGGTGCTCCTCCAATAGCATTATGGATGATTCAATCAGACTACAATTATTTCAACGCACACTCAATGGCCCATCGGCCAAATGGTATGTCAAAGAAAAATTAGGGTCCCACGCAAATTTTGAGTCATTGGCCAAAGCATTCTTGACCTTCTTCCAATTACCCATCCGCCACAACAATGGTCTAGAACTAATTTATAATTTCAAACGAACCTCAACCACAGACATCGTTGACCACATTCACGAGTGGCATAGGCGACATAGTTTGTGCAAAGAAGAAACCACCAAGCAACAATGTCTCGATTGGTTTCTTAGATCACTTGTCTCTCTCCTCAGTAAGGATGTAGCTTCCACCTTCCCTCAATATGAAGAGGAAGCCATCAGTAAGGCCCAACAATATGACCTCATCTATGCATAGTCAAGGTACTTATACATAGTACTTCCTGATCTTCCAAAACCTGTGCCATTTTGCCAAGACAAACTTGGGATGTCTCACTCAGCAAACAGACTGATTGGTGCCACCACTCACCACGGTCCACAACCCCAACCACCACCAATGTATGGAACACCTCAATACCCGCCGGCATATCGGGGCACTTCTTATTACCCTCCACCCCCTTATCAACAACCATACCCTGTTACTATACCCCCACCCATCAATGGACCACCACCGACACCTCCCATACATCCACCTATTCCAAAAAACAGTGGTACTCCCTCAACCTCATCTTATAGTACTAGTGAAATAACTATGCCTTCCTATGTACCTTATGGATCGGTACCACCACATAATCCGTACTTCCCATTTCCTGATCCTCCACAACCCATGGCTCCCCCACATCCTCATGCGGGGGTGAATTTTGTTCAACCCTCTGATGTTCAACAATACCAAAGTTTTGAACAGTTGAATATATCCAATCCAACCCATCCATTGAACAATGCCAAGAAGAAAGGATGGAACAGGAAAAAAAACAACCCAGGTTAGGGCGGGAATCAACCCCCACAACACCAACCCACTGGGGGCAACCAGAACCAAGGGAACCAAAACCCCCAAGGGGGCAATAATAATAAACACCAAGGGAGAAATAATGTTAAAACCATCTTCCCTTGTGCCCTTTGTGGTGAGTTTGGCCATTAC
>SNQJ01S0020434.1:76546-120065 GCA_010110895.2 Picea sitchensis
AGGCAGTGGCATCTTCCGTCTTTCGAACAATGATGTTCCCTCATAATGGGAAGATCGTTACCATTGACCAAGTCTCACATTATGAGCCTAACCCATCTTCCAACATCGATAACATTCTTCCTCTCATCCACACAAGCCACGATGCATATCCACTCATTGAGATGGGTCCTAGGATTTTTAAAGATCCATCCTTGTTAGGAACGTACCACAGAGCACTAACACTCCATCCTTCCAATCAAGTGTGTGTCATATCGTCTAAAGGAACTCACACAGAGGATACCCTTCCTCCTACAGAGGCTTCTGTCATATCTGACATCCCACTCATCACAGAAACCCCTCCTCCGGAACCTCTTGGACACTTGTCAACCTCGCCAGTCCACGATTCCACCTCTCCCCAAGGACTTGTTCATGTTTGGGAGACAGTTCCCCAAGCCATCACTCAAATTCCCTTCTTTTACCCTCCACCAGGTATCGAAGATTTTTCGGTACCTGTAATGCTCACACTACCTAATATGGTGTTAGCAAACCCATTTTGGTATTTACACCCACCAGAGATGGTCCCTCGACCATCCCTTCCCCCACAGAAAGAAGGAATCCCCATGACGATTCCCATTCTTACTCCAACCACACCCCCACTCACTAACCCCCCTGCCACAGTTGGGGGTAGGAAAAATAAGAAGGATCCCAATGCCCCACTTCCTCCCCGCATCCCACCACCTTGCGTGTTATGTGAGAAAGAGGGACACCAAACCAACAACTGTCCGTCGCTACCAGAATTACAGAATTTGATCCCACTCAATCAAACTCCCCCAACACCCGCCACTACAACTAACCCTGCCACTACCACCCTCCCTTCCAGTATTAAAGGGTTGAGGACCAAATATGCTTGTGCTATATGTTCCAAATATGGCCATTATACCCACCATTTCCCAACACTTCCATTCTTTTGGCAGACATTAGCCGCAGTACGCCAGAACTTCCAGAGCAACCCCAGTCCTACTACATCCTCCTCAACAAATATCACTGTTATCCGCTATGTCACCACTTTAGTCAATAAACATATGAGACACCATTTCTCTCTCTGTGATTCATTAGCTCATTTTACATACCAGTGCCCTATGATCCTTGAATACAGGCAACGTCAATTGACCCTGCTTCACAGACCCACAGAGGCGATAATTGACATTACCTCGTCACTAGAGGATCTTCATGTCATTTCTCTCGAACCCAAGGAACTTCCAACACCTCCATGGTTCTTAGATGATGTATCTAAGGATTCACCCCCCAACCCCCCCAACTCTCCCACTCATTCCCCTACAGACATTCTCCACCCAACCACCACGGTTACCCCTTAGTACTTCAATATATGGTTTATGTCGAGTGAACCCTCACCATCTCCTAGCATTGTTCCCCCTGCTTGTTCCTCATCAGGGGGAAACCACATGCCCACTTTCACCGAGATCACTCCTCACAACCCCTTGTATTCCCATCACTTCCAATGCGACGAAGAAATACTCGAAGATTTAAACCACCCAGACTCTCCTTGGGATGCGCTACACCATCGCGCACTCTTCTCTCCACGGGATGCCTCCATGCCTCCTAACCAAAACCCCATTTACACGGTCGAAACCAAGGATTTTAGCTCATCAGGGCCTATCGACTGGTTCAAAAATTCCATTCCTGCCCCTAATTCTTTTGAAGAGGGAAACATGGCCAACATTTCCCCCACCATTAAAATCAAAATTTCCATTAAAAATGGCATCGTCGAGGAAATCACCATTGGAGCTGCTTGCACTCCTTAGGAAATCACCGCATATAAATCCCTCTTCCAAGAATATAGGGACATTTTTGCCTGGTCATACATAGAAATGTCTGGCCTCGATCCCTCTATTGTCGAACATCGCATCAACACCTGGCCCGACATTACACCAGTTCGCCAAAAACAATGACCGCTACACCCATCCAAAGCCGCAACTATCAAAGACGAAATTGACAAGTTACGCACTGCCGGGTTCATTTACCCCATCGCATATACCTCATGGGTTTCCAACCCTGTACCCATTAACAAAAAATAGGGCACTATCCGTGTTTGCACAGACTTTCATGATCTTAATCACGCATGTCCCAAAGACAACTTTCCAATGCCTTTCATCGATCAAATTATCGACGACTGTGCCGACCACGAGGCTCTCTCCTTTATGGACGGATTCTCTGGTTATAATCAAATTCAAATTCACCCTGCCGATCAATATAAAACTGCATTTACTACCCCTTGGGGTACTTTTTCATATCGTGTCATGCCTTTCGGCTTAAAAAATGTCGGTGCAACTTTCCAGCGGGCTATGACATACATATTTCATGATCTAGCCAATATCATCCTCGCCTACTTGGACGACCTCACAGCTCGATCCAAGAAACACACCCAACATCTCGATGATTTACGAATCATCTTTCAACGGTGTTGTCATTACAACATCCGCTTGAATCCTATCAAGTGTGTGTTCTATGTCACCGCAGGGCGCCTCCTCGGTTTTATTGTTTCCCAAAGCAGTATTACCATGGAACCCCTCAAAGTCCAAGCTATCACTGAAATTCCACATCCCCGGAATTTACGACAACTTCAGATTCTACAGGGCAAAGCTAACTTTCTTAGATGCTTTGTCCCATATTACGCCATACGCGCACATGGTTTCCTTCTCTTTCTACGTCATGACATCCCATTTCATTGGGACGACCATGCCCATCAGTCATTTGAAAATCTTAAAACAACACTTTCAAATGCACCTTTAATTAGTGCACCTGACTATAATCGTGACTATATCCTCTACGTATTAGCATCAACTGTATTAGTAGCCGACGTCCTCATCCAGCTCAGTGATGACAATCATGAACATGTCATTTATTACATTAGTAAAAACCTCTCAGGGCCACCCTTGAATTATAAACACGAATAGAAACTTGCTCTTGCAGTCGTCCTCGCAGTCCAGAAATTGCACCATTACATTCTGCTTCACACAACAAAGGTCGTCGCAGATTCCAACCCTATGCAGTACTTGCTCAGTTGTCGGCAAGTTAACGAAATTTTTTCTTGATGGATCATTATCCTTCAGGAGTACGACCTCGAGTTCTCAACACCTAAGAGTAAGAAGGCCCTCGTTCTCACCGAACTTGTCACGACCCTCCCCTCTGACACCACCAGTGCCTCCGTCAACATTGACTTTCCCGATGAACATCTCTTTTATGTCACGTCGGATGATCCTTGGTACGACGACCTCCTCATCTATATCCACACTCAAAATTTTGGAAACCACCTTTCATGAGATGATCGTCGTTGTATTCGCCATCAGGCCCCTCGCTACCTCCTCATCGGAGACATCCTATACCGGAGGGGCATCGACACCATTCTTCATCGATGCCTAACTATTGATGAGGCCAATAGAGTCTTAAACAACTGCCACAACGATGTGTGTGGGGGGCATCTTTCGGGCATATCCACTGCTCAAAATATTATCCGAGCCGGTTATTTTTTGCCTACCTTGTTTCATGATTGCATTCATGCCGTGAAACGATGTGAGAAATGTCATCTTTACGCCAACAAAGCCCGAGATCCCACCACTTTTCTTCACCCTGTCATTACTGTCAGCCCTTTTTTTAAATGGGGCATCGACTTTAAGACTTGTAATCCCCCCTCTAGCAATGGTCACAAATACATTGTTGTCGTCGTTGATTACTTCACCAAATGGGCAGAAGCTATGCCCACTTTCAACAACACCGCTGACACTACAACGTGTTTTTTCTTTAACCACATCATATCCTGCTTTGGAGTACCCCTCCAACTCATTTCCGACCATGGGAAACACTTCGAGAATGAGATCTTCGTCGAACTCTCATCTCGGTTAGGATTCTCTCATGAGTTTGCCTCACCATATTACCCTCAGTCTAATGGACAGGTCGAGGCAGTTAACAAAGTCCTCAAGACCATGTTACAGTGCACGATTAATAAACATAAAACCAATTGGCATCATATGTTATTTTCTGTGCTACGGGCTTACCGAACGGCTGTGAAAACAACCACTAGTTTCACACCATTTCATTTAGTCCATGGGGTTGAGGCCACTCTTCCCATCGAGTGCGAAATTCCCACCCTACGCACTGCAATTGAGCTATTATCCGACACTGCTCCAATGGAGCAGCGCTTGCTGAACTTGGAGTCTCTGGATGAAGATCGTCGATCTTCCTTATAGAACAACGAGGTAGCTAAAAAATGATCCAAGTCTACCTTTGATCACCATGTCAACCTTCGCTCATTTTTCGAAGGTGACCTCGTCCTGGCTTACGATATCGCTCATGATACCTTTGGCCATGACAAATTTGAGTCACTTTGGCATGGCCCATACATCATTCAACATTGCCTCACCAAAAGCACATATATTCTGGCCTCTCCCAAAGGCCTCTCTCTCAAAGAACCAGTCAATGGGTTATACTTAAATAAATTTTACGCTTAAACGTAGTCATTCTACTTTAGGTTATTTCTTTCATAGCATTTTTAATCTTTTTTCCTTCCCTCACGTGTAAAATATCCTTTGTACTATTGACAGATGCTTCCTCCACCATCCTACCACATCGGTTATGCCGACGGTGCCAACCATTGGACACAAAATCTCGCTTCGGCTGCTTGGGCTCGCTACACCCCCTCACATGAAATGCTCCATTCGAGCGACATATGTTTGGGTTCAGCAACCAACAACCAAGCCGAATACACCGCCATCATTGGCCTCCTGGCCGATGCCCAACATCATCATATTCGTCACCTTAACATCTTCCTTGACTCTCAACTAGTCGTACTCCAGCTCAACAATGTATACCGCGTCCATGATCCTTGCCTCTTTCACAAATACCTACAGGTTAGGCTTTTATCTCAACATTTTGATTCCATTACATTTACACATATTCCAATACAATTGAATCAAATTACAGATAACCTAGCTAATATTGTGTTAGACTGGCATATATCACATCAAGATACACATACATAAACATATAACAAAAATCTATCACAACATATATATAGAATAGACATCATCAAAACATTAACCAAAAACATGTAAACACCACATCGATCTCAAAAATGTATACTCATGTATATATAAAGGTCCACAATGCCATCTCACTGTTTACATATGAAAAATACAAGTATCTCCAGGCCAGTGCAGCACCTCAGTACAAAATGGGCTCACCAGTCTATATACAAAAAATATATGTACATCACTGCCTAAGAGCACCACTCACGGTGCCTCTAGAGAACCACTGCCTACTCCTCCCTCAGGCGGTGGTGGCCCACCACCTCCTTCCCCAGGAGGTGGTGGTCCACCCCCTACCGGCCCCTCCTGCCCCAGCAACAGTCGTCCAGTCATTAATGCAGCAGCCATTGCTGCTCGTCGTACTATGGCCCGTCATGGTGGCGGAACCCCCACACACTTCTCCAGGAATGCCTCGTCCTATATGCGAGACCATATGCCCTCATGCACCTCCTGTAACATCGTCTCCAGATGACGACGTATGTCCTCAAAGTATGCTCCGGTAGCCATCGGAGGAGCGTGTGATGGCCTAACACCAGGGTCATCAAACCGATGCCTCCTTGCTGCCCTCTCTAGCTCAGCTGGTCGCACTGCAACGTCCTCATGCCGACGTCTATCTCCCCACGGTGGTCTCTCCGACGCCCTCTGCAACTCCACCTCGCGCCCGCGAGGTGCCACATCTACACATGCAAAAAAACACCAGATAGTATCATCATCTATATCATATACATAAGGCATGCTATCTCAAAAAACACAAAACATACATATCAACATCATCAAATCAACATACCTCGGTGGTCAAAAACCTCCCCTAGAGGTAACACCATGTCCAGATCATCTGCACCTCCGCAGTATCATGAACCCTCCATTTCATCCACAATCAGTTTTCCCATCTGCAAACCTACCTTCATTTCACCTACCTCATACAGAAACTCACCAATGGGGCCCCCACCCTTCATCAATTTTCTGAGAAAATTATTCCCTACATGGGCCACCCATATCACACTGGGGCACCCGTTTCTGTATTTTTACATTTCTCCCCAATTATTCATTATTTATTGTACAAACACCTTTATTTTCAGTCGTTACATTACCCTTTTTTGTCGTCACCTTTGGCGACCTGCTTCCCTCTTTTTGGCCAGCCGCAACCCATGTCACCCTTGGTTGGAGCACTACTTATCATCTTTCGTTGACTGACATCGTCCATATATTCAGAGTACCGCACAGGTCACTTACCTCTTCCCTCTGACTTTGTTCACCTTGTCCCGCCTCTGGCACAACTTATCCCCGGTCTTGTCATCCCCCTGACACTCAACCTCGTTGAATGGTTGCGACCACTTTTTATCTCACACATACTCCAACCAGGGGAAATCTTGAGTCTTCCCACATCTTGACTTCATCCATGTACCTCCTCCACTTCCTCACCTCACCTAGTATATTTCACGAAGCCATTTTCTTCTGGGATTCGCGTCCCCCTTTTTGTTGACATCAGCATAGTTTCCAGAAGGGCGACAGTATCTTGATTCTCATTATCCACTTAATGAGAGATCTTAGAAAGCACATGGTGAAACACCATTGCTCCCTGCTGTCATTGACCCCCATAAAATTCGACGCAAACACTTTCTCATGTTATGGTGGGTCTTACTTTGCGACTATTGCAGTTAATTCTTTTATTTGCCGAAGACCTCTGAACTTGGTAGGTCTATCAATGCCCACATACTCGCTGATACTTATTACCGTGATCACTACCTACTATTCAGAGCATGTTCATTTGCAGAATTGTCTTCTTCCTTTATCACGACCGCCCCCGAGGGCGTTGCAATTGTCTACACCAACACTTCCGTCATATTTTTTCAAGAGTTACATGAAACGAGCATGGGGCATGCCCGCCTCGTTTGTATACAGTTTTCTATTTTACACACCTCATAGAAGGTTGGGTCCTACCAGTTCCTTTTTCCCTCCAATGGATCGCTCTAGATGATCCCACTATTTCTCTCTCTTACAACAACATTCTCATTACAAGAAACATTGATGGATTTCGGCTATACATATGCTCCTAACCTCATCCATCAGGGGGCATCTGTTATCACTGAAATTTCATCTGCACATGGTTACAAGAACTCAGCATCGTCAAACAGTGATGAAGTCATCCATAGATCTGAATTAATACCACAACATTCAAAAAGGTCAAAAAACTATACAAAGTAGTGAAAAATTGAAGAGCACTATGTAGACATTGAGCGCGGGCGCGCATGCACGTAGCAGGAACGCAGAAATCATGCACAGGCGCACGATGCACAAATGTTATCGCAAAAATCCGTGCACCTGCTAAACGATGCATTTATGAGAGTGGTCGGCCTCCCACCCACTTATGGTTCATCTCCTAAGCCGATTTGACCCTCAAATCTGGACTGGATCTGACTAGTGGGATGGTCAAAGAACTAGGAATGCCCTAAATGGCCTCTTTTCACACTACAAAGAAGTTAAACAATAACCCAAAGCAATTCTATAAAAATCCATGGATGCACCTCATTTTTTCAAGGAATTCAAAGTAATGTTATGATTCCCCTATTGTCTTGATGACTCCATCCTTGTCAAGAGCATATTGGCACCATTACATTGGACAATCCACCTCACCCATTGAGTGGATTTGTAAAGAGTTCTTTCATCATCATTTTCCATTTTTCTTTTGTTGTAAGAAGAGCTAGCTAGTGGGGGTCCAAGAGCCCTCCCTTGGAGGAAGAAGGGACTCATAGTGCCCTTTCTTCTTGGTGCTTTGTTTTCACTAATAGATCAGCCTCAAACATTGGTGACATGGGTCTTATGGTTCTTTTTGTTTCTATGTCCCTATTCTCATGAATTTAGTTGTTATTTCATTTCTTAGTTTAATTCTTAATTGTAGTTTTTATTTTCTTTCCCTAACTCTTTTCCTTGCAGTTGTCCTGCTCAGCATACCCAACTGAGCTTACAAGCACCTCTATTTTTCTCACCAAGGTGACGAAAGAGGCGCAACACACCATCAACT
This sequence comes from Picea sitchensis, assembly GCA_010110895.2. Classification (NCBI taxonomy): domain Eukaryota; kingdom Viridiplantae; phylum Streptophyta; class Pinopsida; order Pinales; family Pinaceae; genus Picea; species Picea sitchensis. Next base: position 84,650 of record SNQJ01S0020434.1, read on the forward strand.
AAACACAAGTCGAAAAACATAATCGACACAACATAGTCATCAGACAGTCATCGACACCAGTCGAGACTCATTTGAAACATATCAACCTTCCCAAAATGACAAGTCAACAAACATGATACACAATCATGTTACAACAATGAATCATTCATGATGAACCATCACCAGGTTCACTGCTTACACATACACAAAAACAAATGCATGTGCATGAATCTTCAACTCTCCTTCTAGTACAAACATAAGTACATAAACCCAAAACATGTGGGTACATAAGAAATGAATATGAAAAATATATATGGCTGTAACAAGTGAGCCTCATAGCCATCTTTTACATCCTCCTGGAAAATTTGTGCAACAAACAAGAATGCCTTCAAATGAATTGCATTCACATGCAACTTGCATCATACAAGTTGTGAAAATCTGCTACAACTTTTCATATTCTCAACATAAATGCACACATAAGTCTGAAAAGTGCATTTACAATAGAAAATGCAAGCCTTAATTGCTCAATAAATCCAACCATTTCTTACCAAGCCAACTCAATGGTGACTTTTTCTACTGAAAATCGTCCTCTTGTGAATCATCTTCACACACATCAATGATGGAATCTCCTCTTCCATTCTCGCCAATCTCTTTATCCATATGCTTCTTATGTCATGGATGAGTGGTTGGATGCAATGTCCAACATTGTTCAATGAGATGACCCCTCTTCTAGCAATGAGTGCAAATCTTTTGCATCCTCTTTTCAGGTTGTCTTTGCTTATAAAGTTTCCTGAAAGTGGTCAATCTTTTCCAACATTTTGAAACATGATGGTTTTAAACCACAATATGTACATGGATTTTTTCTTCCATTTTTACATGCAAATTTATCATTCTTAACATAATCAAAAGCAACTGAATGATAAGTAGAATTATACCTTGAACATTCACCTTTATCACCTCTTTGAGGAGGTGAATTTGAAGAGTTACAAGCTCTCCTTTGAAGACCAACAATAATGTTCTTGTTCTCATCGCTGTCACAACTCTCTAGTTTCACACATTTGCATTCATCTTGAACACAAGCTTTGCATGCGGGAGGGGTTGAAATTTCAACAAAAGTTCTTGAACTTTCACCTTTATAGCCTTCTTGAGGAGGTGAACTTGAAACAAAATTTTTTCTTGGAACTTTTTCCCTTGTCTCCTCAACTTTGGAATTTGCTCCATCTCTTCATTCATATCCAAGACCACAATACTTGGGTCTCTCTTCAACAACAATAGGTTCAACAATGCCTTTTGTATGCTTGCCTAACCCTTTACCTTCATAGCCCATTTTTAACAATAACTTGGACACTATTCCTCTTGTGTGATTTTCAAAAACACCAAAACATTCATCTTGAGAGGAATTTGAAGATAAACTAACATTACATACCTTATGTTCATGCATGTACTTGGTAAGGGTTTCCCTTGCCTTATGGAGTTGAGTCTCCATCTCATGCAACTTTTCAAGAAGCTGGTCTTTCTCCTCCTTCATGGCCTTCAACTGCTCTTCAAGGGAAATGCTCTCCTTTCTATCTTCACACATCTCTTTCATCACATCTCTCATGGTTAGCAACTCCTTCAACATATATTTGTCAAAGAACTTAGATAATGAATATGTATGAGAACTATCAATGTTTGAAGCTTCCTCCATCCTTGCAAGATATCAAACTTCAACACAAAACTTGCACAAAAACCAACAGCTAAATCTCAAGCTATCAATGGCAATCACATGAGAAAACAAAACTATGGGTTCTGATACCACCTGATCTAAAAATAGTGGGCTGACATGTTATGGTATGCAAGCACCCTCTACTTCATAAAAATAAAACTTTACAGGACCTTGCTCCATGTGTTAAAATATGCAAGATAGATTATGTGCCAAGTTTATGCATCTTATTTTAAATGTTCATGTGTGAGGAAATACTCTTTTAAATTGTTAAATATGTACTTTAAATAAATACACAAAAACATAACTTGCAGCAAATAAACCATCAAACTCACAACAATAACAAGATGATAAAGGAGTTCACCCCTCTTTGGGCTACATCTCCTTGAGCCTCCATCAATGGACTTGGCTCTCTGGCATTAATTTGTCAAATATTCTTTTACAAGCTGTTGCTCAGGTCCAAAGGAAATATTGACTGTACCATTGAGATCAAAATACATAAAAACCCCAAAAATGACTAATAAAACTCTGAAAATGGATCATGGCTCATCCGGGTATGACCTCTTCTACATGTGGCCATAAGCTTCACTAAGCTTCTCTATGGAAAAAACACCTGTAAAATTCCTCAAATGGATCTGAAACATATCCCAAAGTGTTCAAAGCATAATAATTATCCAAAAATGATTATTCAATCACAGAAAACAAACAAGGCTCATCTGAGCAAGACCTCAAACAATGAGGGCTTCAAGCTCCCTAGATCTTCTTGAAACTTCAATGGTTAAAAACATACAAAGGAAGTCTTCAAATGGCTTTGAAAATAGTGCCAATGGATTCAGAACGTCCAAAAAACCCTAGATGGGCTTTTACGACACCTCATTTGGCCAAAAAATGAAGAAGATAGGCCTCCTGTCATTCTCTTCCTTCAAGCTTGTTGTCTCTAGTTTGCCAAAATGCACCTCTGTGTGGCCAACCTAGCTCACACGCATTTTTACGCGCTTAAACCCAACACCAAGTGCAACCACATAACTGTGCAAAATATAGGACGGTTAGGGCGCGCCCAACCCCTAACCGCCAAGACCACGGTCACAAGGTCACCATGTGACCACGCGCTATCACAAAAAGGGGGCTAGGTTTCAAGGCGAATAGATATCTGACAAGTGTCGGCATATGGTTGTATAACCGAATCATAAACCGAATTCAAAATCCCCACATGCATTTTACATGTGGTCATATGTTAAAACATATGAAACCATGGCTAATGCCATTTGAAAACCGAATGCGCGCACTCTCTGTATATACAATAGGTCACATGTGAAAGCATAAACTCGGGGGCTAGGTATAAGCCCCAACCCGACCCCCGCGCCAACCATACAATAAGTCAAACATAAATATTGTTTAAACCATATATATAACAAGTGATATAGTGTGGCATGTTGGTTGGTCGGACTTTGTTAAAATGCTGCACGGTGGGAGGATGTCTAGGGTTTGAACCCCACGGACTTCATAACATTTTAAACAAACAACCAATTACAATGGTGCCACGTGGCAGCCCATGACTGGGCCACGTGTCACCACACCATTTGTCCATTAAATTCCACATGTCGCATCATGATTTGACCACATCTGCCAATGAGTGAATTCCATGTCACCATATTCCACCTCAGTGTACGAACGTACGGCCTCTGCCATGTCAGCGTACGACCTCTGCCACGTTAGCATCCATACAGACTGCACAGTCAGCATTCTTTTTTTTTACCTGTTTGGAGATTCGAACAGATCGTGATATCTCTCTCATCCAATGTCTATTTGAACCCAAACGAATTGCGTTAGGTTCGTGAGGATGAGGGCTACACACTCGTTCATTTTGAGGCAATTCCGAGAACTTTGATTTTTGAGCTAAATTTTGACCCCTTGTCCATATTTTGATCAATATTCAATGAAAACCTATGCATAAGATCAAGGAATTATGCAATAAAATAAAGATAATTCTATGGTAAATAAGCATTCCATTGTATTATATTAATAACAGGAAGAGAAATTACAACCGGATGCCTCGATGTCGTAAGGTTCCTTCCAATGATTCCTTGCTTCCCACACACTTTTGATCCAAGAATTTTGAGACTATAGATATGATATCTATTTTGACAAAAGAAAATATCAAAGCCACTCTAACCAAGCTAATAATTCCAAGCCAAATCCAACTCAATCAAGTTTAATCCCAAGCCAAGCTCCAAAACCAACTAACTTTCTCCATGAGAGATCCTCTCCTTTTATAAGATGAAGAGGATAAGGTGAGGAGGTTAGGATGATCCCACTAAATCATGAAAGTGAGTAAGATCCAAATCATTCAAAGGCCACCTCACCATAGAAGCTTCTCCTTCTAGAAGCATCGAGAAAATGCTCATTTTTCCCACGTACAAAGGCTACCGCGACCTAGCTATAATGCAGCCTGTGAAAACTCCACGCCCTAGTGTTACCCATGATTTTGGTCATGATGATGGTGTATTGATGATGGTGTACTCAGGCTCCTCATAAGAACTTTCTCCTGAGAAAATTGACATTCATCTCTTCCCGGAAAACATACTTTTGAAGAGAGTTCGCAGGTTGCTAATATACCAAGGTGCGAGAATGACCCATTCTCGCAGGCTGCCTTAAGCTAGGGTAAGAACTTCTCGCACTGTGCTACATAGCTAGGGTGTGAACTTGTTCTAAGGCTTGGAAAAAGATGAATTCTCGATGGTTCTAGAAGGGAATATTCTAGAAGAATGGGTTGGCATTCGAATGGTTATCCTTTTACTGGTTTCCCTGATATTGTGGGATCATTCTTATCCAAGTAACCATCTCATTCTCTCCTATATATTGATGGAATTCTCATGGAAAAAGGTGAAGCAAGATTCATTGGAGAATTGGTGAAAGAATTGTGTGAAGGACCTAGCTTGAACAGGAGCTTGGAGACTCTAGCAAGTCTATCAAGAAGATTTGATCTTCTTCATACAAGGATCGAGCAAGTGTGTGTGTTGGAGCCAAGAGCCACCAAAAGGGAGCTTGCGACATCAAGGCGATTAGGTTGTAATATTCTACTTTCAATTAGTATGATACAGTGGCATGTCCTTTTCCCATAAAGCTATTCTCACTTTATTGTGTAATTCCTTGATGATACACATAAGTTGACAGTTGAATATATTTTTCTATCTTCACTTTGGTTGGTTTGTGTTGTCTTAGTCTTGAACTCACGAGAGCACCGGAGCGAAGCAGGAGAAACAGAGACCCTAGGAAGCGATACAAAGGTATGTTACTTGTTCCTCCCTACTAGCTAATGCAATGGTGAAAACTTAGGGAAAGATTCATGTCCTGTCCTGTTTTGTTCTAGATCCAAGTGGATCTAGGGAGATCTGCTAGTGTCCGCACCTATAGATTAGTCCGATAACAAAATTGGTGACTCCACTGGGGATATAACCCATTTTCCTTGTGGTTTTTGGTATTTTTCATTGGCCATTTTCTCTTGCCTTACCTTTCTCCATTCATATCAATCTCTGAGTCTTCAGGATACCCTGATAGACCCTCTGGGTCTAGAGGCCTCTTCAAATTTTATGTCTTTTTCCAAAAATTTGATTAGTTTCAGACATTCTCACACTGCACTCCACAATCACCTGTGAGAATCTATTGAGTTTGCACCCTTCTTTTAGGTTTAGTGTGAGGTTCTCGCACTCTGCTCAAATCTCACCTGCGAGAATGACCTATTCTCGCACTATGTAATACTTTCAGCCTGCGAACCCTCTTTTCAAAATTTTGGATTTGAGTCTTTTGCATGATCAACTGCCCAGATCAGTATAAGTGCCTAACAAGAGTGTTTTGGACCTTTGGTTGATGTTTTCTTGTCTTCGTTCTTGTGCACGAATAGTCTTAGGAAATCAAGACTCTTCCTGTCCATTTTTCTTGACTTTCATTTCTTGACTTTTCTCTGCAAAGATATATTCTCTGATTTTTAATCTAAGTGTGCTTCTTTGGTTAAGAACTGGTGATCGGTTGAAATTTGAACTTCTTTGTCTTTATCATTTTCTCATTGTTTGAAAACTCATTTTTCTCATGCAATTGACAAGACTAGTTTGGTTTGCTCGTTATTTTTGTTTCCATTGAAAGAATGGTTTGGGTTTTTATCTATTGCTTGTTCATTAGTTTTTGATTTTCTACACTCTCACCATCATGGTGTAAGTCCTTTTTGAAAAGTGAACAAATGTTTTTCTTTCAAAATCATTTTCGTCTTCGAAAGTATTGAAAATCAATTGTTGAAATTATTGAAAAATAAACAATAGAGAATTGTTATTTTTGCGTGATTTGTTGCAATTGCATTTTATAGGGAATTGTGTATTGTCATTCAAGTTTGATCTGGAAAACTTCTCTTTCCCTCCCATACATAGGATTCATCATCTGGAAGGTTCTCAACCCTTGCCTACAAGTTCACCTGAGGGCTCTCCTCCACAGAGTGTAGTCCAAGCCGTCACCACGCCACAAGTGGAACGAACTGACTCTCTAGAACATTTCCGAATTACTAATACTCGAGAGGACTTTCGACTTTACCCTGATTCTGAGCGACAGTTTATGCGACTGAATTCTTCCAAAGACTTAGTTGTTACATCTTCTGGATCACCAGTTGGACCCTTTCTAGGCATAGAAGGCCAAGATCCTTTTTGGTCTACGAGTGTTTTTCGATGGGACCTTTTTGGTCCAGGCTCACCTATGATTTCCGAAATCACCTCACCTATGATTTTCGTAATCTCTAGCCCAAAGACAGTATCATTTACTACCACCTATCACTTTACCGTCCCTATTGAAATGGCCCATCACACAGATACTACGAGTGTTCCAACCAGGTTTACTGCGGTTAGTCTCGCTCCCATCAACACACTGTGTAAGCCCAAAGTCACTCCGACATTACCACCCGGATACTGTGCATTGAATGCTTCCATTCCCACTCCTACGCAAACCCCATATGGCTTTCCTGGTGGTCCTTCTTCTTCTGGGCACTCTCTTCCTGGTTTTATTCCGACACTCCCTCAATTTCCTTTTGGAGTACCTTCCTCATCTTCTACTGGCAGTCTTAATCCTAGTGGAACTATTCCGTCATTCACACCAAATTACCAGATTCCCGTTGGTGGAAAATTTCATCAAGGTGGTATGACTCAACCCCCTCTCAGCAGGAAAATTCCTATTGGAACGAAAATCCCAATTGGAACACAACCCCCAATTGGAACACTGCCCCCAATTGGAACACCACCTTCGATAGGAGGACCGACCCCACCTTATGGACAAAACATACCTCCGTCCTTGGCCTAGTATTGGAATCAGTTGATACAACATCCTCCTCAATCGACTGGGGGGCATAAGTTTCCGTTTGCATCCATAATACCCACTAGTATGGGCCAACCATATCCAGGTTTGTTCAATCCTATTTGGGGCTCAAATGCTCAAACTCACGTTCCTGTTCCAGGATACAATCCCATGAGCTACTATCCTCTCAAACCACCATCAAATCTTCCTGGGTCTTCACATTATATGCAGACTGCTTATGGTCCTACTGGTTTTCCGAAAGGGCTTCCTCCCCAAAGACACCAATACCCGCAGGTGAATCGACAGTTACCCTTTTTGGCCGCTCTGGATCTTCCAGATTTGTCAAGGATTTTAAATGATCCAATTCGTCACTCTCCCCAATGGCCTGCTATACCAGCCAAGCTACCATCAGACATTCCTAAATTTGACGACAAAGAGGGAGAGGACCTGAACAATCACATTATGACTTTTCACCTCTGGTGTTCATCCAACTCGTTGATGGATGACTCTATTCGTTTACGTCTTTTTCAATGAACCCTCACAGGTTCTGCTGCAAAGTGGTATATAGAATTACCATGAGGTGTCTTCTTTGATTTCAACACCCTAGCTATGGCATTTGTCACACACTACCAGTTACCGATCCGTTATGACACAAGGACCGAGATTTTGACTTCCTTCAAACAAAACAAGGCCACTCATATATCCAATCACATTCATGAGTGGCGACAGAGACGACGTCTCATTAAACTCAAACTCCCTGATCAGTTGTTGGCAGAATGGTTCACAAAATCATTTGTGAATGACATCGGTCATGACATTGACATGGGTGGAGTAGTCATAGAAGAGTAGGCTATAATTCGTGCTCAATATCTTGACATTTTTTACTCTCAAATGGGTACCCTTTACGATTTACTACCTGACTTACCTCGTCCTTCCACTTCCGCCACTTCAACTACTCCAGTTGCTTCGCATGCAGCTGACGGTGTGATTGGCACTTTCTATGCCCAACCACATTTCTCTTCAAGCACCAACCCAAAACCTTCTTCTTCTAATGTTCAAAATGCTCTGTCTCCTACCCCTCCCACTGACAAGACTTCTGAGGTAAATACAGTTCAATCTACCCCAGTCGGTAAAAACAAATCCAAAAAGGGAAGGGGTAAGAATAAGGAGGACAAAAATACTTCTCAAGTAGAGAGAACCAAAACTACCCCTGTTGATGATCGGGATAAGTGAAAATCTTGATACCCTTGTCTTATCTGTGGTGATGATCACTAAATGAAGGATTTTCCACGACACACCGAAGTCACTAAGTTCCTTCAATGAGCTTCAAAACCACCTTCTCCAGCCGTTTTGTCCCAACCCTTCCCGTCTCAACAACAGTCTCAGTTGGTCATTCATGAACAACCCTCATCTTCTACTACCTCTTAATGATTGATGTGTACTGGCGATTCAAAGAAAAACGACATTTCCCTCACCACTCGAGCCAAAGATTACTCTCCCTCTAAAGAGAAGGTTGATGACCTACCTCCTTCCTTGGTACAACCCTCTCCCACGACTCCACTTACCAACAGTCCTCTTCATCTCGAATGACTGAGCCTCGACACAGTTCTTCGACCCCCCCAAAGGGTGTCTTTCGAAAATCGGCTTTCAATCCACATGCTCGTGCTGCCCAGAACTACAACATTGTTGAAGATCTAGCCCAAGCACCTTCTGTGATGTCAGCCCTCAAAGTCCTTCAAAGTTGTCCCACACAATGAAATTCACTATTGAAAGCTATCGGTGGAATCGACCCGACGGATACAAATTTAATAATCTTTGAATTGGAAGATCACATTCCAAGGTTACCCCCTCAACTCGCGTTCCAGATCCAAATGATTGTCTCTGACAAAAACATTTGTCGAACCGTTATCAACGAGGGTGCCTCGACGTGTGTCATGTCTCTTACTTGCTGGAAAGCCATTGGCTCTCCCCCTTTGAATGAATCCCAGAACAATCTTAAAACTTTCAATGGCTCTGGTTTTAAGCCTTACGGTGTCCTTCATTCATTGCCCATCACATTAGAGGGAAAAATAGTCCAAGTCGAAGTGGAATTCTTTGATTCTCCTCTTGATTACAATATTCTGCTTGGCCACAACTAGATCGATTCCATGCACGTCATTGTGTCGACCCTTTTCCGTGTGGTACATTTGCCACATCAAGGAAAGGTCATCACTGCCGACCAATTAGCCTTCTTTAACTACGATACCCGTAATGGAAACATACCATTCATCACTAAAACCCCACTGGGTTATGAGAACGTCAGTGTAGGCCTTATCAAAGACTCTTTGTTAATGGGTACTTTCCCCATTCCACCGCCCGATGTTCCACACTCATCCGTTGCTTCAATCAACATGATATCCACCTCGATTCATGAACTTCCTGCATCTCACGACCCTTGGATAGTACCTGACCCTAGAGATCATCTTCGTTACAATGACGAAATGTCATTAAGTCCAATTGAATCTACTTATCAGGCCATTCAATCAGCAACCCCTTCTACCCCCTCTCTTGGTGAGTTGTCTCCTAATCCTTTTCGTGTCATTTTTCCCACTGACGAGATGATCATGTATGTCATGGAGGACACCCCTTGGGATGATGGACATCATCGTTCCATCCTCTTTCTGGAGCAACATACCATTGAGAACTACCAATAGATATCGACCCCGTCGACCGTTGTCATCATCTCAACCATTCCTGGGTCCTCACACGATGTGTTTTCCGAAGGGAACTTAAGAAATATATCACCCATGATTCCCCTCGACATATCCGTCAAACCTGGAATCATTGAAAATGTCCATATCGAATCTTTGTGTTCTTCTGATGAAGTCGTCACCTATACATCCCTTTTCAAAGAGTTTCATGACATCTTCGCCTGGAGCTACGAAGAAATGCCAGGTATCGACCCTGATATTGTGATACATGAGATCAAGACATACCCCAACACTAAACCCGTCCGAAAATGCCTTCGTCCAGTTCACCCACATAAATCGGCTGCTATCAAGCTCGAAGTTCAGAAACTTCTCAAAGCTGGCTTTATTTACCCAATGGCTCTCACTGACTGGGTTTCCAATCTTGTCCTGATCGATAAGAAACAAGGCACAATTCGTGTATGCGTTGATTATAGGGATATAAAAAAAGCTTGTCCCAAAGACAACTTTCCTACCCCCTTCGTTGATCAGATTGTCGACGATTGTGCCGGAAGTGAAATTTTCTCTCTCATGGATGGTTTCTCCAGGTATAATCAAATCAACATTGTTCCCGAGGATCAACATAAGACTACTTTTATTTGTCCTTGGGGTACCTTTGCTTATCGAAAACTCCTTTTCAGTCTCAAGAACGCTGGCGCCACTTTTCAATGTGCTATGTCTTATGCTTTCCATGATATCAAGCACATCGTTCAACCATATCTGGATGATTTACCCACTCATTCAATGTGTCTAGTCGATCACTGAACCCACCTTCGAGCCATTTTCATCCGCTGTCGGTTCTATCGTATATGTTTGAATCCTCATAAGTGCGTTTTCTGCGTGGAATCTAGCTACCTTCTAGGTTTTATCGTTTCACATCAATATATCCGGGTGGATCCTTTAAAGGTTGAGGCAATCCTTAATCTCCCTCCTCCTTCTACACTTTACCAGTTACAAAGTTTGCAGGGGAAAGAAAACTTTCTTCATCGTTTTATCCCAAATTACGCCGAGATAACTTGTGGATTTACGCGGTTACTAAACAAGGGGTTTGAGTTTGTATGGGATACCATCGCCAACAATGCTTTTGAATCTTTGAAATTGTCCCTAACGCGTGCTCCGCTTCTCTTTCCCCCCAATTACAGTCGCGATTATTTCCTCTACCTTGCTGCCTAGGATTACACCATTGGTATGGTTCTCGTCCAAGAGGATGAGGCTAACAATGAACATGTTATCTACTACTTGAGTCGAAGTCTAATGCCTACCGAAATCAAGTATTTACATGTTGAAAAATTGGCCTTGGCTTCCGTCCAATCCGTCCAATGCTTCCGGCACTATATCCTCTCGCGCAAGACTACAGTGATTTCTAACTGCAACCCTATGGAACACATTCTCACACATCAATTTCTAGGGGGCAAATACTCCAAATGGATTGTGATACTCCAGGAGTTTAACTTGGACTTCGAACGCGCAAAGTCTAAGAACTCCTTAGTGTTTGCTGAGTTGATATGCGACTTTCCCTATTCTGAAACGAAAAATGTAGCAACTGATTCATTACCTGATGAATCCATTTTCCTCATCAACACTGATGATCTTTGGTATGGCGATATCATTATATATCTCCAAACCCAAACTTTCCGGCCAACTTTGTCTAGTACTGACTTACGTCGAATACGCTACCAAGCTCGTCAATATATTATCCTCGGGGATACTCTTTATCGTCACGGGATTGACTTTGTTTTTCGACGCTGCCTCACATTCGATGAAGCCGAGAGAGATCTAAATGACTACCATTCTAGAGCCTGTGGTGGTCATATGTCTAGGTATGCTACTGCCCAGAAGATCTTATGAGCCGGGTATTTTTGGCCTTCTTTATTTAACGACTGCATAATCACCATTCAACAATGCCATGCTTGCCAAACCTATAATAAAAAGATACGGTCACGTCCCTCTCCTCTTCACCTTGTGGTCTCCATTGGTCCCTTTGTGAAATGGGGCATCGATTTCATGACATGTCACCCACACTCGGTCGAGGGGCATGGATACATCATTGTAGCCATAGATTACTTTACGAAATGGGTCGAGGCGATGCCGACATTTGACAACACTGGAAAGATCACAACATTATTCATTTTTAATCACATCATAGCTCATTTTGGTGTTCCCTAGGCTATCGTCATTGATCACGGTAGCCACTTTAGAAACTTCATGATGTCAGAACTTACTGAAAAGTTGGGTCTTCGGCATGAAAAATCAACGCCCTATTATCCACAAGCCAACGACCAAGTCGAAGCAGTTAACAAAGTTCTTGTAACTATGCTTCGGCGAATGATAGGGATTCACAAAACAAGTTGGCACACAATGTTGTTTTCAACATTGTGGGCTTACCGGACATCCGTCAAGTCCGCTACTGGGTTTACACCTTTCCGGTTAGTCTATGGTTTGGAAGCCATTCTCCCGATTGAATGCGAGATACCCTCTTTAAAACTAGTTGTTGAACTCCTACCAAACACTTCTGCTGAAGAAGAACGTCTATTGTATCTTATGTGATTAGACGAAACTCGACGTGATTCCACCTTAGTCATAGAAGCTCAGAAAAAATGTGTCAAGGCCCAATACGACAAACATGTCAAGCCTCGCGTTTTCTCCGAAGGAGATCTCATTCTCCTCTATGAACAAGATCGAGATATGCTAGGAGCTAGAAAATTTGAAGCTATGTGGCGAGGTCCTTATATCATTCGACGAGTTTTGGAAAAAGGGGCTTATGAGTTAGTAGATTACGATGGTATCCCTTTGAGTGAACCCAAGAATGGGTTGTACTTGAAGAAGTACTGTGCATAAAATCGCCTGTGCACGAGTACTTGTATTTTTATTGTATCATACTTCTTGTGTGTTACTACAGCTTGCTTTTGTCGTTATCTAGTCTCTGCCCTTATGTGACGTTGTGCTTGATTTCCAGATGTCAGAGTCTTCGCTACCCTATATTGGCTTCACTGATGGCGCTAGCCGTAGTACTCAGAACCTTGATTCTGCTGCATGGGAAATCTATGCCCCTACAAACGAACTTGTCTCCTTATGAGGTGTGTGTCTCGGCCGTGCGACCAACAATATTGCAGAGTATAGTGCCATTATCAAATTATTGGTTGATGCTATCTCACTTGGAATCTATCATTTGGTTGTGCGACTGGATTCGAAGCTTGTAGTACTATAGTTAAGTAATGTCTATACTATTCAAACTCCTACTTTGTTACGGGTGTATTTGCGAATTCACCCCTTGGAACGTTATTTTGATTATATTGAATATCAACATATTCCTAGATGTCTAAATACATTAACTGATGCATTGGCTAACTATGTATTAGACAGACATTTGGATCATTTATAAATCAATCACATCAATTTTCACACAACAAAAGATAAACCGGTAGAAGTCGTCTGTATATATAACGATCAAAAGAGTTTTTTACAAAAAGTTTTGTCCGAAGACCAAAATGTCAAAATCTGAAGCTCATAGCTTCTACAAAGTGAAGTCATGGATGACGTTCATGGTAACATGTGACTGCCCCGACAACCCTATGGAGTAGTTGGCCAATGGACTCTGACACTCCTACTGTGTGATGCTGGTAGCGTCGTTGAACCTCTCCAAGAGGCATGTTTGGAATATCTGTTGTCAAACCCTCTAGGTTTTGTTCCACGGATTGATAATCCTCGGCATCCCATTATGGCACTGGCGCTACCTCTCCTCACCATTGAATAGGAGAAGTACTAGGAGGTCGGTAAGTTCCCACATCTATGCCATCAACAATGGATTTTGTATTTAGTCTTTGGAACATATAAAAAACATTTGCATATGATAAAATTCACAAAAACATTTAAAAATAAAAAATGTGTACTTGTTACCAAGTTCCCCCCATTGAGCGTCCTCTGACAGGACTAAGTCCGGATCTCCCTAGAAATCCAACCTGAAATAAGCATAATCGTCGAACATCAACATCTGTGGTCGCAGCCAGTCAAAGAAGGTATCATCATACTTGATAATTGGTCCAGCTACGTGCTGGTCCATGAGCTGACACCATCTCAACATTCTTGGATCCCTGGGAGCCGGTAAATTCCACTCAACCTGCAGCCTCAGTAATGGAACTCTCTCGAGAAAGAAGGACTCTAACAAAGACCCGTACCTGAATTGCTTCAGGTCGCCTCATCTTCATTTGGTTAACTTCTTTTTCATGCTACGAAGCACAACATCTTCCCAGTTAAAAACCCAAGGTTCAATACACTCTATGGCACACTGAAAGTAACTCTGGAGCGCCATGTGAGGAGAAGAACTCCCAGCCATACGTGCAATGGTGAACAAAATAGTGCGGAGGGTCAAATCCCGCACTCCCCAAATAACTACTTTCCCTTTCTTCCTCTCTGCCTCAAGAACATAGTGTAAGTGGCAGTACTCACTCATGGGCAGCCCACCACCTCTGCTACCAGTCAGGCTCACGTGGTACCCACGCCATGACAGTCCTGTCAAGAAGTAAATGTCCTCAATATCTAAGGACAATGTGTGAACCCCTACATGGAATACTTGTTGATCGGGATCCCACATATGCACAAGGTACTCTAATAACCTGATTTGGGCCCTCATGCTTGGGATACGAAAGTACTTTAGAAGACCACAGCTTCTCAAAGTGGCAATAGTGGGTGGATGATTTCCGGCAATGGAATTATCTTCTTCTTGCTCCCTTTCGCTCAATTCCAGAACCATTGTGGTGGCCAACTACCTACATAAGAAGCACAAAAAGAAGATTAATAACTCTATTCATAAATTGGTTCTCTTTCATTGAGCAAAAATTCAAAAAAAAATTGTGCTTTGTGGTTCTCGCAGGTGACCTTTAGGCACAGTGTGAGGTTCTCACAGGCTACTCTGGGCTCACCTGCGAGAATGACCCATTCTCGGAGGTCCCGTGTAGCCCACCTGCGAGAATGGCGGAACGCCATATTAAACCCCAAAACCAACTCAAAAATGTGTTTTGTCCAATGAAAATGCAAATTTAAACCATGAAAAAGTAGAGGACAAAGAGCCTACCTCACTTCCACTGACGGTTCGTCGAATGGATGCTCATAACTCCCGCAATCTGACGCCGAATTTCGAGGGTAAAAGAGGGGTTTTGGGGCTCAAATAGTGGTAAAGTTGAAATGATATGGTAAAAAGAGTTTTTACTCCTTTTTATTCACTTTTACCATGTTATTGAATTTTTATAATTATTTATTTATTAAAAACCTAATCCCTAATTCCTTTTTGGGTGTAACTTGTGCAGGCGTAATGACTTCGATGTTCATGTACAAGGATGCAGACATATTTTTCCTTCTTCATCGCATGTTTTGATTATTTTTTATGGTTTTTGTATAAAACCTCGAGCTGGGTCTTTGTCTGTTCTCATGCTCGAAAATACATGAGAACACGATCGAGCATACTTTTATCACTTTTTCGGGCTCAACAAGGTTATACGAAAAAGGAATCCCCCCGGAGTCCTCTTTAATCTCTTTTCAGACTCTCTAAATATGAAAAGATAGCCGAGTAATCTTGCAATTTTCACGCTCGATAAAGTGTTTGAAGAAAGTGTCTGGTGGGCGATAATTTATCTCTTTTTTGGTCTCATCAGACTATTTTATGAAAAAGGAACTGAGAGAGCTCTCTTTTAAGTGTTTTTCCAGACTCTATAATCATGAAAAACCTTCGAGTTTTCTATCTTTGGACCCGTTAAACAAACATTGACAGACCCGTAATGGGACCGAACCACTCCTTCTTAGGGTTCGTTAAACATACTCCGAAGGACCTATCCAAAGGATAAGATTATATCAACAAGTATATGTTATCCTCCTCAAGCTTGCGTAAAAATAAAGAGGTACTCGCCAGAAATGGTGGGGGAAAAATTGGGAAAGGGATATGTTTTCATATTCATATTAATTGGCAGTAAGTGTCGCTCTTGAACATGACACCCCCTATTCATTATTTGAAGCTGGTTTGGGAAATCCATTTGTCTCTCATTATATTTGCTACAAGGTCATTCCCTGTGTCGTCTTTGAGTCAATGCTGCCAAATCATTGGTCGTGTCATTCATATGTTCAAGAGAAGTTCATCTGAAACCTCTATTGAGTCGGCCATCTGCAGTTGTCCATTCTCTCCGTGTCGGCCTTCCCTGTGTCCAGTTCAACTTACATCATACTCTGTTTCACCTTCAAAATCTATTACTCATTTCATGTCATTGATGGGGGATACATCAAGGCCCTCCTGTGACGAGTTTTGTTCTATCGACTTCATCTCGTTATCCAGAAACAAGACTTAGAAATTCTTTGGTACCTTGGAACTTGCATGCCTCAATGGCAGGTTTCCTTGCTTTTGACAGTGGGTTTACATCATTGACCCCTGATCAAAATATTCTGTCAGATGTTTTACTTCAACTCATTCATTCACATTCAAAGGATTGTACTAGAGTACCTTGGGAGTCATTGACATCAATGGTGATTTCCCTTGCACTTGTTAACGGTTTCATCAATGACCGGTAATCAAGTGGTTTCTACCATGTTCGAATTCTACACATGTAATCACATGGTTAGATTCGTACTTTTGGGAGACGAGATTGAATACCCTGGATATCATTTCTTGGTCTAGGTTGCGATGGAATATGTATAATTTTTGACACATAGATCCACTTTGTATGTCTCATGGCTATGTCATCTTAATTTGAATTTTCTCGCATAGATCCATAGTGTATTCCTGGTGGCTATGCTATATTTTGATGGCATGGATCCACAGTGTATGATTGGTGGTCGTGACCTATGTCTAAAATGTCATCCGTCTGTGATCTAAGTATGGGAATGCCTACCTCAGAATTAATATATATGATATCCTGCAGATGCTTCGTTGTTTGCAGGTTTCCAATTAGGTGCGCTCATAGTTTCCGACACACACATGCAGCTTACAAAGTCTTTCAGCTGTCACTGATTCCAGCCTCATACGTTGGGGGGCATTCTGTTACCCATGATTTTGGTCATCATGATGGTGTATTGATGATGGTGTACTCAGGCTCCTCATAAGAACTTTCTCCTGAGAAAATTGATATTCATCTCTTCCCAGAAAACATACTTTTGAATAGAGTTCGCAGGTTGCTAATATACCAGGGTGTGAGAATGAACCATTCTCGCAGGCTGCCTTAAGCTAGGGTGTGAAATTCTTGCATTGTGCTACACAACTAGGGTGCGAACTTGTTCTAAGTCTTGGAAAAAGATGAATTCTCGATGGTTCTAGAAGGGAATCTTCTAGAAGAATGGGTTGGCATTCGAATGGTTATCCTTTTACTAGTTTCCTTGATATTGTGGGATCATTCTTATCCAAGTAACCATCTCATTCTCTCCTATATATTGATGGAATTCTCATGGAAAAAGGTGAAACAAGATTCATTGGAAAATTGGTGAAAGAATTGTGTGAAGGACCTAGCTTGAACAGGAGCTTGGAGACTCTAGCAAGTCTATCAAGAGGATTTGATCTTCTTCATACAAGGATCGAGCAAGTGTGTGTGTTGGAGCCAAGAGACACCAAAAGGGAGATTGCAACATCAAAGCGGCCAGTTTGTAATCTTCTACTTTCAATTAATATGATACAGTGGCATGTCCTTTTCCCATAAAGCTATTCTCACTTTATTATGTAATTCCTTGATCATACACATAAGTTGACAGTTGAATATATTTTTCTATCTTCACTTTGGTTGGTTTGTGTTTTCTTGGTCTTGACCTCACGAGAGAACCGGAGTGAAGTGGGAGATACAAAGACCCTAGGAAGTTATAAAAATCTATGTTACTTGTTCCTCCCTACTAGCTAATTCAATGGTCAAAACTTAGGGAAAGAGTCATGTCCTGTCCTATTTTGTTCTAGATCCAGGTGGATCTAGGGAGATCTGTTAGTGTCTGCATCTACCGATTAGTTTGATAACACCTAGCTATAGTGCAACCTGTGGAAATCAGGCATTTCTGCACCCTCCATATAAGGCAACCTGCGGAAATCCTCCAAAATAGGGTTTTTACAGAGGAAAACACAACTTCTTCTCTCAAGGAAAGTTCTCCCTTCTTTCTTTAGGAATTCAGGCCACTGACCCCTCTGAAGGAAACATATAGGCTTAAATCATTAATGGTCATAAGGGTGATGAAAATAATGTGTAACAACCTAGGGATATTACAATCCCCTCCCCTTATTTATGCACTGTCCTCAGTGCATCATGCACCCATATACAACAAAATTTCAAAAATCCTCAAAAAGGTGTGGGTGTTTTGCATGCATTACATCCTTATTCTCCCAAGTAGCATCCTCATGACTGTACTAGGTCCATAATTTGGACCTTTACAAGCCCTATGGCTTGATTCCAGAGCTGTTTAATTTTCCGTTCCAGAATGCGTACCAGATGCACTTGAAAAGAGCCTTCTTGCTCCACCTAAATCACATTCCAATCAATAACATAATTAGCATCAAGTATATATTTCTTGAGTAATGATACATGGAATACATTATGAACAGGCATAGATTCAGGCAATGAAACCATATAATCTACTAGACCAATCCTCTCTAGGATTTCAAACGACCCACAATAGCGAGCTGCCAACTTTGAACAATTTCCCAACTTCAGGGAACTTCTATTGGCTTTCACTTTCAAGAATACATGATCACCCACTTTAAATTCCTGGTGAGTTCTTCCCTTATCAGCGTAAATTTTATGTCTGTCTTGAGAAGCCTTTAAATTTTGTTTAATTTTTATCATTTTCTCCTCCATTTCTCTGAGCAAATTTGGCCCAACCACTGCTCTATCTACTGGGTTATCCCAAATTACTGGTGTGTTGCACTTTC
This sequence comes from Picea sitchensis, assembly GCA_010110895.2. Classification (NCBI taxonomy): domain Eukaryota; kingdom Viridiplantae; phylum Streptophyta; class Pinopsida; order Pinales; family Pinaceae; genus Picea; species Picea sitchensis. Next base: position 103,266 of record SNQJ01S0020434.1, read on the forward strand.
TGTCACAAAGTGCCTCAAATGGGCTCATGTTTAGAGATGCTTGGTATCCATTGTTATAATCAAAATCTACCAAGTGTAGGTAGTCTTCCCATTTTGATGGTTTATCCATCACATACATCCTCAACATATCTTCAATCACTTGATTCACCCTCTCTATTTTCGCATCTGATTCTAGATGATAAGATGTACTAAAATTCAAATTTGTTCCAAATCCATTAAATAATCCTTTCCAAAATTTTGAAGTAAATTTTGGATCTCTTTCAGACACAATTGTCTTGGGTATGCCAATGTAATCTAGCAATTTCCTTCATATAAACATCAACACTGTTGGTTTTCTTGTGAGTGAGCTTAAATGGAACAAAATAGGCAACTTTAGTAAGCTTATCCACCACTACCATGATAGAATCATGTTTCTTGTTTGTTCTGGGAAGTTTTGTGATGAAATCCATTGTTACAACTTCCCATTTCCACTCAGGAATGGGTAATGGTTGTAGAAAACCAGTTGGGTGTCTATGCTCATCCTTTACTTTTTGATATTCCAAACATCTGGCAATAAAATCAACAACCTCTTTCTTCATTCCTGGCCAATAATATTGGCTCTTGACAACTGCAATAATTTTCTAATATCTTGGGTGCCCAGCATAAGGCACATTATGCATTTCCCTCAATATCACATTTTTCAATTCCTAAGAATTTTGTACATAAATTATGCCCCTGTACATGAGAATTTCATCATTATCTAGCTTGTATTCTTCAATTTTCTATTGCAAATTACCTTGTTGTAATTTTGCCACTAATTCCTTGTATTGCAAATCTGATTTGGCAACCTCTAAAATTTTGTCTTTCAAATCTGATTGGTACATGCTAATGGCTATGGCATGCATTTCATGCACTCTTTTGCTGAGTGCATCAACCACTTTTTTCTCTTTCCCTTTGATATGTTTTATATCAAAGTCATATTCACTTAGAAATTCTAACCATCTGGTTTGCCTAGAATTTAGAGTTCGCTGATCAAATAAATATTTCAGTCCATTATGGTATGTTCTCAGCTCAAACTCTTTCCCATGAGGTAGTGTCTCCATTTCCTCAATGCATGCACTATGGCTATTGTTGACACTTGGAACTGAAATTGGTTGCAGCAAATCAATCCCGAGGCAACCTCGAACCACTTTGGATTGGAATCTACCCTCCCCCAACCCGAGAGGGATCTCTCGAACAATGTCACAATATGAATTTAAGTAAGCGTGAAATGGTGGGAAGATTTATGGGTAAATGATGGTCTTGAATTCTTAGAGTTTGGGAGTTAAACCAGGGAAAAGGTCCATTGGGCATGGAGTCAAATGAAAACCGAAGAAAGGAGATAATAGCAGTGATCAAATAACTTGCGGAAAGTGAGGCAAAGTAAGTCTATCTTTCAACGATTTGATAATCAAGATGAGGTAGTAGAAAAAGGAAAGGAAAGGTCGATGTAGCAGAGAATATATGCATAATTTCGGAAGTGTAGACTGGTCTTACACCCGCTGATAGCTGGTGCAAAGGAAAGACAACAAACAATTATAGAAAACCATAATCCATTCGTTATAGTAGTGGTCATACTAAAGTATAACGGAGCACATCAGTTAGAAGAAAATGAAATTGTAATGCAGTTGTGATGGAATAAGGAAGAAATAACATTATGATAATGACAGCATATCAACTGTGAGTAAGGAGCATATCAAATAAATTCCAAACAGATTTAACACAGCCCAAAGAAATTGACCGTGATGAATCTCACAGTCACAAGTAAAAAATCATCTTTATTCTCCAATCTGGCTTACAAAATAACTCATCATTACACAAGGACCCCTCTTCACAGAGGTTTTCCCCTCAACGCTACACTCACGCCCCCTCTTCTGTTACATACATCATTCTTTTTAAAAAGAAAAATAAAACTCTTTGTGTTCTAGGAATCTGAAATGGTTCCTCTTCATGGAATCTGCAAATGCCAGGTGCATCTGCCAGATGCTTTGTTGTTACCTAAACCGTGCTAATCATTTGACAAGTGGGGTATTTTCTTTCGTATTATCCATGAGTTACAGTCTGAATTCTCCTTAATTTCCATAATGAGTCTTTCCAGGTCACTATTCTGTACCGATCCCTCCACAGCAAACAATAGTCTTCAATTTCTGGGTGGTTGGGTACGCTAAGAGAATTGAAAAGAAATTGAGCAATCGTTTATCATACCAGTTTTCCAGGATCTTCAGCCTCGATTTGAAAATCCCATCTACGTCATGAATTACACAAGATTCTGTCGACATCCATTTTCACTCGTTTGGAATCCAAATTGGTAAAACCCCACTTTCATAAGGCTCCCATTTTGAATCCTGGAGATACTTATACAGTCTGGTTATGGCTTCAAAATCTCTATGCATTTGAATATGGTTATCAACAATAACATTGTATCCTCCTCAGTGACCACTCCTACCTTTTGAAGAGCATATTTGAATTTATGAATGGCATCCCCATAGAACACCTCGTCAATACAAGGAACATCGTCCTCTTCTAATTTCCGAGCAAGATTTGAATTAAACAAAAAATATTTAGCTAGAGATTCGAAACCCCTACTCATTTTCAACCATTTTCATTTTGATACACTCTACTTAAAAGATGGAGGCAGATCCCGACACCTTATCTATTGTAGTAGGACAAATGCTTTCTCCTTGTCCAAATTATAAAAATTAAAATAGGCATTTAGAGGGATTAGCTCTGGAATATCTAATGCACCAAGTTGTTGTTCAACGAATGAAACCAAATATTTACCTGCTCCTGTCATCGAACCTCCTAGAAATGCAGCTCTCACACACTCTACAGGACTCACATTATCGCTTTTCTTTCCTCTAATGGTGCTCATTAATGTATGAACTGTTGCATAAGATTCCACGTCCAAAAGATTGGGTACGTGTACAGTCCCAGGTTCACACACACGGCCAAGATCATTTCGTAAAAGGTCTACAATCAATAAATTTTCTGCTTGGTCCTTCTCACTGTGTTGTAGTTGATATTTGTGAATTTCCACAGGGTATAGTTCCTTTTATAGGTTTGGCTTCCAAAATTCCATTAAACGTAAAAACCTCTCTGGTGAAGAAGAACGGACACATATATTACCTTTTCCAAAGTTAAACCATGTTGCATAAGGTGCAGGTTTTTTCTCCCTACAATTGAGATAAAGGCAAAGGTTGTCTATCACACCAATATGCTTCCATAATTGTGTTGTCAGGCATAACTCATAGCTTTCCCCATCTTCGACGTACTGGAGGTTTTCTTCTTGCCTCTGTTGCCTTACCAACTGTTTCAGTTAACCGTAAAAGGTTCACCTCTACAACTTTCATTCATGCTTCAGAGTTTTCTCTATTAGACTTTATGCTAGAAGAAATATCCTCGTGACTATAAGAAGACTCAATTGCACTATTGTTAGAAAAACATTGATGATTCTCTGGGGATCCATTTAAGCTAATTCTTGTTGAATCATCTTTTCGTTGGATATTTCACATATCCATTCCATTCTTCAGTTCAACACTTGAGATCAATGACAGAATATACACATCATTGGTGCAGTGATCAATTGAAATGAGACGGTCTACAAGGAAGAAACATGCATCAGGAGCTTGTGACTTATGGCGGTTTGTACTATGCGCCACACTCAATCGTAAGTTCATAGCAACATATCCTCCACGAAATTCGAAAGGTAGCCCTTCATAATCTTCCTTTTGACAAGTAAAAGAATCGAGTTCCTATGATGACTCTTCCTGTAATGCATCAACTTTGACAGATATAGTTCTCAGAGGCAACGCGCATTGGTGGCAATGATTAAGCCCTTCTATGGATTCAGAGTTGGGGTTTCGTGTAGAAATCTACTACACTCTCTTGGCATAGGGGGCCGAATAATGAAGCAAAACGTTTCTAACGGTATGTATCCTATGTGCAACAACAATTACAGTGCAATTATGCAACTTCCTTTCTAATTATTGTCTAGAGAATGGAATTTGTAGTATTGTCTGTCGATACTGTTGCTTCATCCAAAACAAAGATTTTCCCTTTCCTTAGAAATGCACGTCCCAAAGTTTTACTGAGATAGAACGACCCAAAACCTCCAACACCAAGTTCATTCTCCTCGTGGAAGCAATTTGTAGTCTGACGAAGTGCTTCGTAAGAGAATATTGGCAAATTGCCTATTTCACGCCCAGGCAGTTGTCTAGGAAGACCATCGTTCGGAGGAGATTTTCTTTTCCGTGAACATTTTGTTTGCCCATCCTTGGGTAAGACATGTGCAGGGAAACCCGTCGAGGTACTTCCTCATGTGTCGACAACATTTAAGTCAAAATCCATGCAAGTAATCCCTCTTGTGCAGACAACTTTCAGGTCATCTAAGTGCCAGGGAAGGTCAGAATAAAAATTGTTGACTAACTATTCAATTGAATATCCGGAACCCTCAATTTCCAGAACTCTTAATCTTTGAAGAGAGATCGAACGGGGAAAGAGGAAGGATCTGAGATTGGTAAATGACGCCATATGAGCTCTCCCCGCATGTTCCATGAGCCAAATAGAAAACCTTCAACTACAAAAAGACGCAGACCTTCAACCCTAATGCCATTCATATGAGACAGATTCTCATCTTTCGACAACCCGATCATCATTTTCCATTTTCCCGAGAATAACATCGTGCTTTCTGGCATTGTTGTCTTGAGCATCTCATTGGTTCTCATAGACACTTGTAAATGAAAATCATGATAGAGAATATATCGCAGCTAGTTTTCACCGAGATATCGTAACTGTTGAATTCATTGGGAGATTTGGCAATGAAACTAACACCTGTCATACCAGTGATTTTCTGAGGATTGACAGCGAAAATAGGTATACTTCCTCCAATATTTCACACCTGTATCACGTCTAAATCTAAGCAGACGAAGTTGGAATCTTTAGCACACAGTGTAGGACTCAAATATTCAAATGTTTCATTCTGACAACCATGATAAGAGAACATCAGCTCCATGTGCCTGAATATGTTGGACGAGTCTGGCATCTTCTTCTTTGGTCCAAGATCCTTCAACAAATCTGATGCAAGTTATAGATAATTGGAAATAAGATGCGATCTTCAAACACATTGGGGATGAAAATACTGAGTAGAGAAATTTCCGAAATCTGTTACAACAGCTACCAACTCCAAATCATGAGTGTCATAGTGTCTTTCATTCTCTTTCAACTTCCTTGATTCATAACATATAACAAACCCATTTTGACTAAGGACTCCACCAAGTCCTTCTTTACATGCATCTGTGCATACAATGAAGTCTTCATTTGGATTTACAATTCTTAGTATTGGAGCACTTGTTAATAACCATTTCAAGTGTTGGAAACTCTTTTCACAATCCAATGTCCACTGAAACTTCACACCCTTTCTTTGCAAGGAAGTGATTGGGTGTCCAATCTTTGAAATTTTTTCAATAAATATCCTATAGTAGCCTACGAGGCCCATGAATGATCTGACCTCTATCACATTCTTTGGTGCTAACCATTCTCTAATGTCTTGTATCTTCTCAGGATCCACTGCTATCCCATCCTTTGAAATGATATGCCCAAAATAATGAATTTTCTTTTGATAAAATGAACACTTGCTCAATTTGGCATACAACTGATTCTCCCTTAACACTTTCAACACCATCCTCAAATGATGCTCATTCTCTTCTTATGACTTGGAATATAAAAGAATGTCATCCAAAAAGACAATGACAAACTTGTCTAAATATTCTCGGAAAACACCATTCATTAAGCACATGAAAACAATTGGTGCATTTGACAACCCAAATGGCACCACTGTGAACTCATAATGACCATACCTTATCCTGAAGGTAGTCTTGCTGATATCTTTCTCTTTAATCCTTACCTGATGGTATCCTAACCTGAGATATATCTTTGAAAAGATCTTTGAATTCCTCAATTGATCAAAAATATCATCAATCCTTGGCAGAGGATACTTGTTCTTAACAGTCACTTTATTCAACTATCTGAAATAAATGCACAATATTAATGTTCCATCCTTTTTCTTCACGAACAAGACTGGGGCACCCCAAGTGATGCCGACACCTCAACCCGCAGGTTGAAATTCCCTCATCAGCACATGATCTTTCCTCCTTCCATGGCCCGAAGAACTCTAATGCTCTTCCATTTCCCTATCGGGAAATATACACCCATAGAAAACTCTCATGCGATCCCCTCTTACCCTCGGGAGGTCGGACTTCGCGACTTCGCGAGGTCAGTGATCGAATGTTGGACTCTCGAATCCCCAAACACCGATACAGTCAATGCTGACCCTCTCCTTTACCTTGTCGAGACTTTTCCTATCGTGATATCAGCACTCGCGATGTTGAACAACTCACTTTCCTGACTCCCGATTACCAATACGTCAAAACTCTGACACACGTGCGAGTTGACTTTCAACAATCCTCCACTCTATCGGTATTTTAGAGTTTGCAATATCGAGAATCTTGATGTAATGAGTTTGGAACTTCTCGCTAAGAAACTCTGATAAGGTGTGCCACCTATCCACTTCACTAACTCTTGTGGCCCACACTATTCTCCTAGTCACCGGGATATCGCGTTTCGCGATTTCGCGACTCCCTCTACCAAATCTTCGACTCTTCTCTCACGAAATCCTGATGGGCGATCCTGTGAGTGATCCAATGGTCCTGGCTAGCTTGGATCAACGACTCTATCTGTCCTAAGCTTAAACCTCTGGGAATACTCACTGTATCTCCCCTGCTTCTCCCCGAGATCTTAACGGCTCACGAAAATTCGTGAATTCTCCTCGGGGAATTTCGACCGTCCATTCTTCCTTGATGACTACTATGAATGACCAAGTGTTCCTCCATGGAACTCATCCACCTGCATGCAAACTTGCGATGCTTCTTAGGAAGTTCAAGTCACAACTTCCTTGAGCTTCCCTTCAACAACCTTGAAGGCTTTATCCTTCCTGAGTTTCATTATAACTCCGAGCCTTGGAAAAGACTCTTGCATGCACTCCTTGTGGCAACCTTCAAACACTTCAAGTGCTTGAATTTTTTTGACTTTGTGCACACCTACAACAACAATCTCTCAACACTCTTCTCAGATTCCCAGCTCTAAGACTTCACTTGGCCTGCGCAGTCCTTGCACAGCTCATGTGCCCAACTGCACCTTTGATATGAATGAGAACAAAATCTATTTCTATCTGAACCCTCTGTCAACACACTCCTTGTGGACACTTCAACTGTGCTCCTTGCAGGAATTCTTTGGCTCAAATAGAGAAACAATTGAAACTCATTCCTTCTTCCTCTCAGACTTCAATTCAAACATGAAATCATATACACAACATATAAAGAAAATGTGTAACAGGAAGCAAACATTCATGAGCATATCAACATCAATACACAGAGAATAACACAAAAACCATGAATTTGAATCAATTTATTTCTATTAATCCAAATGTTTGTACATGGGTGTTCTTACACAGCTCTCTACATGCTCTTTCTCTTCCTTGATAATGTTACAATGCATAATGAGGGTGTCTATATCCTGTTTCCCTCTTGCGCTCTAAGACTTTCTAATCTAGAATTAAATTCTACCTACTTGCATTAACTACTTTAAATTCCTTCTATCTACTAAGGACGAGAGATAAAGGCTCAAGGTCCATTTACATTATACAATTTCTCCTTCTCTTAATGACTCATTTAAGATCGCGCAACAACTTCCAAGGTGATTTTCAAAATTTGTGCTGGCACTTGTCCAACTGTCCATTGTCTTCCGCGTTGGCTCGCTTTATGTGGGAGATGCTCCTGCATCATACTCCCTCGCTTGAAAAATTCCATGGGCTCCTGTCCATGAGTTCACGCACTGTCTGTCCATGCCTTTGAATCTTTTCTTCACTCTCCCAGCTAGCATATTCAACTAGATGGTTCTTCAGTTTGACCAAATACTCAAAGTATTGCTTTTTCCTGGTTCTTTTGCTCACCCTCTTATCCAGTATGCAGTCCATCTGTGGCTTCTTTGCAACTGACATCTGCTTTATCCACTGGATCACTGGTTGCTCAGCTCCAATCCCTATTTCCTCAGCCTTATATGGGTACAAATCCGAGATATTGAATATCGGAGAAATTTCGATCCCATCGAGTAATTCAATCTCATAAGCATTTGCCCCAATTTTCTTCAAGACCCTACATTGCCCGATTTTCTTCATCTTCAGTTTATTATATGTTCCTCTCGAGAACCTTTCTTTTCTCAAATGTGCCAGAATTAAGTCACCAAATTCAAACTGAAGTTGTCTTCTATGCTGATCGGCTCTGTGCTTATATTCGTGACTTGAATTCTGCAACTGCTCCTTCACCTGGCTATGAAGTTCCTTCATCGCCTTTGCGAATTCTTCTGCACTAGCGCTCCTAGTCACAGTCTGTTATGAATCTCTTAACTCATAAATTCCTCTCAGCTGCATACCATAGACAAACTGAAATGGACTTTACCCCGTGCTCCTATTAACTAAGTCATTATATGCAAACTCTGCCTGCGGAAATATATGGTCCTACTGGCTATGGTTCTCTGTCACCAAGCTTCACAACAATTCTCCCAGACTTTTGTTCACCACTTCTGTCTGTCCATCCATATAAGGATGATATGTTGAACTAAACAACAAGTTAGTTCCTAGCTTCTTCCATAAGGTCCTCCAAAAATGCCCTATGAATTTTGTATCTCGATCCGAAACTATACTTCTTGGAAAACCATGAAGTCGAATGACCTCCTTGAAAAACAGGTTCGCGATGTGAGTTGCATCACTAGTCTTCTGACATGGAATGAAGTGTGCCATCTTAGAAAATCTATCCATCACCACAAAGATTGAATCAACACCCCTTTGTGTTCTTGGCAACCCTAATACAAAATCCATGCTAATTGCATCCCATGGCCTCTCTGGTATGGGCAATGGTTGATAAAATCCCACATTCTGCTTTCTTCCTTTCGAATGCTGGCAAATTTTGCATCTATCCATGAATCTCTTGACGTCTTCTCGCATTCCTGGCCAAAAATATGACTCATTCAAATTTGCAAACATCTTTTCATGACCAAAATGTCCTGCCAATCCTCCACTGTGTTTCTCCTTTAGCAGATTCTCCCTCATGGACCATTTCAGAATACACAACTGATTTCCCTTGAATAGCAATCCTTCCTGGATCATGTATTTGACCCATTTTCTTCTATCTCTGAGAATTGGATTCTCAGCTGCTTCATACACTTCTTTAAAATCCTTATCATCTGCGTACATGTCCCTGAGATCATCAAATCCTAACGTCTTGACTCGGAACTCCTGCAATAGCAAACACTTCCTGCTCAAAGCATCAAGAACTTTGTTAGCAGTACCAAAAATATGCTTAATCACAAAAGTGAAATTCTGCATATACTCAACCCATTTAATTCAACTTTTCCTGTTGAGTTACAAATTGCAATGCATGGTTGTCACTGTACAATAAAAATTCTTTTAGAATCAAGTAATGCCTCCATTTATTCAATGCCTGTATGATAGCATAGAACTCCTTGTCATAAGTGGAGTAATTCAATTTTTCTTCATTCATCTTCTCACTGAAATATGCGATTGGCCTGTCTTCCTGACTCAAGACTGCCCTGATTGCAAATCCACTTGCATCACATTTCACCTGAAATGTTTTCTGGAAATCTGGCAACACCAGAACCGGTTGTTCCGTGATCTTCCTCTTCAACAGATTGAAACTCTTTTTAGCCTCTTTAGTCCAGTGAAAAGAATTGTGTCTTTTTTTCACTGTATCCAACATCGTTGTGCTAATTCCACTGAAATTCCTAATGAAATTTTGGTAGAAACTAGACAATCCGTGAAAACTCCTCACCTTGAAAATATTCTTCAGTGATGGGCAATTCTTGATCACTTCCACCTTATCTACAGAAATAAAAAAATCCCAAGTAAATGAGCTCTGTCTTCATGAATGAGGACTTCTTCATGTTTATCAACAGCTTCTCCTGCTGTAGTTTCTGCATCACTGTAGCCAAATGCTTCAAATGCTCTGCCACTATCTTACTGTAAACTAGTATGTCATCTAAATACACAATGAATTTTTTTTCGATGAACTCCCTCAGGACTTCGTTCATCAACCTCATGAAGGTACTTGGTTCATTTGTTAAGACAAATAGCATAACAAGCCATTCATACAACCATTCGTTTGTTTTGAATGTTGTCTTGCATTCATCACCTTCTCTCATGCGAATATGGTGATATCCGCTTTTCAAATCAATCTTTGAAAAGTATTTTTCTCCACTCAAGTAATCCATCAGATCATCCATCCTCGGCAATGGAAATTTGTACCTGATGGTTATATTGTTGATCGCCCTCGAGTCAATTCACATCCTCCAACCTCCGTATTTCTTCGGACTAAGTACTGTTGGAAAAACACATGGGCTCAAGCTTTCCCTGACCAAACCTTTGTCCAACAACTCATGGACTTGTCTTTTGACCTCTTCATTCTCTTGCGGCGTCAATCTGTACGTGGATTTATTTGGAAAAATGGCTCCTGGTATGAGATCAATATGATGACTCACACTTCTGATCGGTGGCAATGAACGAGGTAATTTGTACACTACTATATCAGTGAACTCTTCCAGCAGTTCCTGAATTTCCTCTGGTAAATCATCCACTCTTGTGCTAGTCAATACAATCTTCAGTTTCTTGACCACAAAGAACTGTGGATCTTCTTTCTTATTCACCTCTGTAAGAAGTTCCTTCCCACTCATGAGAAGTACTGTGTTTCTTACCTCCGGCTTCACCTCCGTATCCTTAATTGGAAGCAACATGTGTGTCCTCCCATTCTTCTCCAGGGTGTATGTGTTCATTCTCCCATCATGAATCAAATTTATATCATATTGCCACAGTCTACCCAACAATAGATGAAAAACGTCCATAGGAATAACATCACATAATATCTTATCATTATATCCTCCTATCTTGAATTCAACTAAACATTGTTTAGTGAAAGTTACCTGATGTCCTTTCTGTAGCCACGAAACTCTGTATGGGCTTGGATGATTAATCATCTCCAACTCCAGCTTCTCTACCATCTCTGTAGAAACGAGATTATCCATGCTACCACTGTCTACAATAACCTTGCATACCCTGTCCTTGGTCTTGCAAGCAGTCCTAAAAATTCTGGTCCTTTGGACTAAACTCTCCACCTCCTTCTCTGGTGTCAAAAGATATTTTCGCATCATAAGCGATTTTCCACCTTCAACGTCTTCTGCCTCAACATCCTGCCTCTGCGCTTCAGCGATGTGAGCTTCTCCAATTTCCTTCTTTTTATATGGACACTTGTAATAATTGTGCCCATTCTTTCCACATGTGAAGCATGTGATTACTCCAGCTCTTCCTCTTCCTCTACCTCTAGTATGAGGAAAAGTGTTGTTGTCAACATAATCTCCTCTCTACTCAGTATGCTACCCTCGCTGTGAACTTCCACCTCTCTCTGTTCGAGTCTGAGGTTTCTTCCAGTCTTCCTTGGGCTTCTGATTCTTGTATTGGACAACTGATTTGCCTCTGGCTTGACTTCTTCCTCAACCTTTTTGACCTTTCGGCTCAGCTTCTCTTCCTCTTTCAGAGCCATTTGATAAGCATCTTCCACTGTTCGGATGGTTACCATGCTCATCTCATCCTGGATATCATATCTCAGGCCATTCATATATCTGACAATTTTTTCATCATCGCTCTCCCGATGACCTGCCCTGATGTTCAGTCTGTAGAATTCCTCCGTGTATTCTTTCATTGTCATCAGCTTCTGTCTCAGGTTCTGCATCCTCCTGAACAGAGTGATTTGATAATCTCTCGGGATGAATTTCGCCTTCATCTTCGTGATCATTCTATCCCATCTTTTGATCTTTTGCTTGCCCTTGCAGCGTCTTTCATCTTGCAGTTCATCCCACCATAATGTTGCATGTCCCTTCAGTCTCATGACAACGTGCTTAACCTTCTTGTCCTCTTCGATGTCTTCATAGTCAAAGTATGTGTGAAGAGATCTAATCCAATCTAGAAGCTCCTCTGCATCCAAGTTTCCCTCGTAAATTGGAATGCCCATCTTTGCTCTTACACCCATCCTTGCAATAGCTCTGATCAAACACTCATTTGATGCATCTTTGGCTGCAAATTCTTCTTCATGTTCAGCCTCAATCTCACTTTTGGAATTTCTCATATCCCCAGCACCAACTGTGCATCTTTGCACTGTCTCCATGTCTTCGAGTCTTGCTCGGAGATCACACATTTGTCTTTCCATAGCTGGATCTTCCATCTGCCTGCCTCTTCTTCTCAGCATCTCCCTATCCTCTGGATCGGGTGACTGTCTATCTCTTCTTGGTAGCATGGTGAATTCTCCCCTTCTCTTCTACAGAAAGAAAATAACCTTTCTGTGCTCTGATACCACTTGATGCCGACACCTCAACCCGTAGGTCGAAAGTCCCTTGTCATCATAGGATATTTCCTCCTTCCATGGCCTGAAGAACTCTAATTCTCTTCTATTTCCCTATCGGAAAATCTACACCCACATAAAACAATCACGTGATCCCCTCTTCCCCTCGGGAGATCGGAATTTGCGACTTCGTGAGGTCAGTGATCGAACGTTGGACTCTCGAATCCCCGAACACTGATACAGTCAACGCTGACCCTCTCCTTTACCTTGTCGGGACTTTTCCTATCACGATCTTGGCACTCGCGATGTTGAACAACTCACTTTCCTGACTCCCGATTACCGATACGTCGAAACTCAGACACACACGCGAGTTGAATTTCAACAATCCTCCACTCTATCGGTATTTCAGAGTTTGCAATATCGCAAATCCTGATGTACTAAGTTTGGAAATTCTCACTACGAAACTCCGATAAGGTGTGCCACCTATCCACTTCACTAACTCTTGTGGCCCAAACTATTCTCCTAGTCTTCGGGATATCACGTTTCACTATTTCACGACTCCCGCTACCAAATCTTCGACTCTTTTCTCACGAAATCCCGATGGGCAATTCTGCGAGTGATCCAATGGTCCTGGCTAGCTTGGATCAATGGCTCTATCTGTCCTGAGATTAAACCTCCGAGAATACTCACTGTCTCTCCCCTGCTTCTCCCCAAGATCTTAACGACTCACAGAAATTCACGAATTCTCCTCAGGGAATTCTGACTGTCCGTTCTTCCTTGATGACTCCTATGAATGACCAAGTGTTCCTCCATGGAACTCATCCACCTGCATGCAAACTTGCGACGCTTATTACGAAGTTCAAGTCACAACTTCCCTGCGCTTCCCTTCAACAAACTTGAAGGCTTTATCCTTCCTGAGCTTCCTTATAACTCTGAGCCTTGGAAAATACTCTTGCGTGCACTCCTTGCAGCAACCTTCAAACACTTCAAGTGCTTGAATTCTTTCGACTCTGTGCACACCTGCAGTAGCAGTCTCTCAACACTCTGCTTAGATTCATAGCTCTGAGACTTCACTTGGGCTACGCACTCCCTGCACGGCTCCTATGCCCAACTGCACCTTTGAGATGAATGAGAACAAAAGCTATCTCTATATGAACCCTCTGTCAATGCACTTCTTGCGGATAGTTCAACTGCGCTCCTTGCAGGAATTCTCTGGCTCAAATAGAGAAACAATTGAAACTCATTCCTTCTTCCTCTCAGACTTCAATTCAAACATGAAATCATATACACAACATATAAAGAAAATGTGTAACAGGAAGTAAACATTCATGAGCATATCAACATCAATACACGGAGAATAACACAAAAACCATGAATTTGAATCAATTTCTTTCTATTAATCCAAATGTTTGTACATGGGTGTTCTTACACAGCTCTCTGCATGCTCTTTCTCTTCCTTGATAATGTTACAATGCACAATGAGGGTGTCTATATCTCGTTTCCATCTTGTGCTCTAAGTCTGTTTAATCTAGAATTAAATTCTACGTACTTGCATTAACTACTTTAAATGCCTTCTATCTACTAAGGATGAGAGCTAAAGGCTCAAGGTCCGTTTACATTATACAAGTGCACCTTCTCTTAATGACTCATTTAAGATCGTGCAACAACTTCCAAGGTGATTTTCAAAATTTGTGTTGGCGCTTGTCCATCTTGTTGGAAAATGTTTAACAGGTAGCGCATGCTTGTCATTGATGGCAAGTACAACAGTGAAGATGGCATGAGTATAGGAAGAGTGTAACAAACGTGCATCAAAAGTAGTTTGGGAATATGCTGCAGAGAAAGCCCGATAAGTTCAAAAGAGATAGTGCAGAGGATTGTTGGCAGGTTATCAGGCAAAGTAAGCTTGTCATTGATGGTAAGATCAGAGTATGCAGCGAAGGAAAAACAAGGACAAAGTACGCTCCGGAGGAGAAGCACCAGTGATCGATGGATCTCATTCTAAATTCCTGATGGTCGTCAGATCTGAATGAAGACAAGAGGAGTGCGTAGATATGGAGGATAGATCTCGGGTGTTATATCCAAGAACAGGGTTTGATCACAGTTGGATCGAGGAGAACATGCACGGTGTTTAAAGTGCAAGGTGAAAAGGGGTTCCCAAAATCCCGAAAGAAGGAGGACCATCCATCATCAGGAAGGACACTTGGGGAAAGATCGTAAGTTCGCTGACTGGAGATTCAAAGGAACAGGGTTCCTTAACTTCTCAAAATCGTGATGTAACATGAGCCGTCAGATCAAAGGTTTGATCTGAACTGTTTATTCCAGTCCTTGTCAAAATTTCAGGGATCGAGAGTTGGACATATAAAAAATTATTGACATAAGGATTCTCGATATCGCGATATGAGAAATCGCGATTTAATCTGAGCCATCAAATTAAGGTTGAATATGGACCGTTGATTCTAGTCCATGTCGAGGTTTCGAGGATCACGAGTTGAAGAGGTCAAAGAATAATAACCACAGGAATCCCGAAATCGCGATATGCGATATTGCGATTTAATCGTAGCCGTCAGATCAAGATGTGATCTGGACCGTCGATCCAACTCACGTAAGCATACCACATTAGCTAGGAACACGTGGCACAACCAGGTAATGACAAGTGTCATACTGACTCAACATGCCAAGCACATGTAAGTCATGAATCAGGGTGACATGTGGCAGTTATTTAACACATGTGACGTCAGCAGACTTACACCATGTTGGAGTTTCGGGGATCGCAACTTGGAGAGGCAAAGAACCCAATGCATCAAGAATGTCGATTTCGCGATATGCGAAATCGTGATTTAATCGTAGTCATTGAATAGAGATCATATCTAGACCGTTGATCTAATTCCATATCGGAGTATCGGGGATAGCAACATGGAAAGGAAAGCAAACAATGCAACAAGAATGTCGATTTCGCGATATGCGAAATTGCGATTCAATCGTAGCCGTTGAATGAAGCTCTGATCAGTACCGTTGATCCCATGCCATTTCGGGGTATCAGGGATCACGACTTAGAAAGTCGAGATGCCTCATCTCTAGATTCACAAAATGTGAATTCGCGAAAAGCGCTTTTTGCATAGGCACTTGGTTATGACCATAGACATATTGGAGAAGGAGCTAGTGTAGAAAATTTCTATATCGGAACTTCAGAGATCACGAAATAAAGTGTCAAGACACTCAGCATAGAATTATCAAATGCTAAAATGCTAAAATGAATACAAGATCCCATGGATTCAATCCAACGGTGCAGATGATTTTGAACAAGATCAGAGGGCAACTGTAGCACGATACAATGTAACTACCAGAAACCATTGATGGGTTCTGCCAGAAGACTCGAAGACACTTCGGGATGGCTGACAGAGGAGGTGAAGAGTCTCTGAGAGGGATGAATATGTTCATGGAGGCGATTGACAACTGATGAGAATTGAGGCTTGTAAATGAAACAGAGAAGGTGAGTTCGACTATCACAGAGAAGACAAAGAGTCTCAAACTGCCAGAGAGGCTGAGGAATCGTAGTATAACATACAGTGATGCTGGACACACGAGGCGAACCACCAGAGAAGCTGAAGAGTCACGATGATGATCAAACAGAGCACTCAATAGATGGAGGATAATGGCGTGGAGTCAACATGCAGAGGCATTTCAAACATTGCATGCACAAGGTGCACAAAAGCTATAAATACACGGTACAAAGAAGAGATGTGGTTGTTGTTGTTGTTGGAGTTTGTTGTGGTTGTTGTTGGTGAAGGTGATTCATGTGTGAAGAAGAAGGAGAGTGCAGCAAATGAATAGCACAGAAGAGGAACTGTGCAGTGAATGGATATGGAGCACAGAGCATAAAAAGTGGAAGAACAGACAGCGTAAGTGATGTGTATAGAAAGGCAATGAGGTAGACAGAGCAACGAAATGCAGCTGAACAGTGATGAGTCTGGTAAGCCATTGTTGAACATCATATCACTGTAATAAGTTTCAATAGAAAATATTTATAGTTCAGGGTGGTTGGGAGGAGCTAGGGAGGACTGGTGTCCTCAAAGGTTGAAGTGGGTGCTTAAAAACAGGGAGTTGGTGCTTCCTTCTAGTTGGTGGTAGAGAAACCAGGGAGTTGGTGCTTCCTTCTACTTCGTGCTAGAGAAATCAGGGAGTCAGTGCTTCCTTCTAGTGGGTGCTAGAGAAAACAGAGAGTTGGTGCTCTCAGCAAGTTGCAGCTTGCAAAACTGAGGTTGTAGCCTCATTATGAGTTGGTGCTCATATGTATGATACTGTAAAGAATGTAACTATTACTTATCAT
>SNQJ01S0020434.1:125165-148360 GCA_010110895.2 Picea sitchensis
AACAACAATGGCACTGCGTTTTTCACTTCTTGTTGGGTCTCAATGAGACCATATTACAAGGTGTTGAAGCGAGCTTCCAAGTCTTGTCTATGGGTATGGGCCATGAGGATGGAGGAACTAAAAAGGGGAGGGAGGGGTCAAATATTTTTCCGAAAAAATATATGGATGAATGTGATAAGGGAGAAGAGATGAATCCAATGGAATAGGTCTCAAATAATGGTGAAAAAACTTCCAGACTTTTTTTTTTTTTTTTTTATATCTGCAGAGTATTTTTTTTTTTATATCTGCGGAGTTATACTTCAGTCTTAAGAATACTGCAGAGAGGAAATGCACAAATGATTAATCGGAAAGAAATATGTATTTACTTGGCAACCCATACACAGTTGTGCGGCAATAGATTTTGTTTGTTTTAATTTGTTTATGTTTCTGTCCCCAAGGGTTAGGTATTCAAGAGTTCTACAGACAAGGGATTTCCCTGTGCTATAGCTCTCTAATATACGTGTGGGGTACAACAGTAGTACTCAGCCCAATATCTCATGGCACTAACTAAGGAGGATAGACCATACCCTTAGCTGTACTACTCGACTACCTAGGTACTAGAGAGTATCTTCCTGAGTGTTGTTATCGGTGACACTATAGCATTCAGGCAACTGATCAGTTTATCTAAAGAGGGCTTTAGGTAATCTAGGTCGATATGTACACAGGTGTTGTCTAATGTGATACCACTCAAAGGGGTACCAACATGGGTTACAAGGGTGGCCAACATATGTGCACTTAAGTACCACTTGTATTTCCTGTGTGTATGAATCCCTCAACCGCAAGTTTATGCGCGTAATGACAGATCTCAGTGGCTTAAAGACGCCAGAATACATCTCTACCCTGAAATTTTTTTTAACCCACATTTTCTGTCGAGGAAAGTGATCTGATACCACTTGTAATATACCAGATACAAAATGTATGCAGAACATAAATAAAATGCTAGTAATGGCAGAATAACAACAATATTACCAGAACATTCACCACAATAACATTGAAATGATAAGAGAATAATAAAAAAAATAACACTTTGAATCTGAAAGCAATGTTCACGGGCCTCTTTGAGGGGGAAACCTCCAGTTGAGAAGAGCTCTATTACAATATTATCCAAGATTGGGTTCTCATACCCTCGACTCCTATTTATACTAAAAAGAAGCATCTAGAGGAAGATCCTTCTAGAAGCGAAAGCTTTTATTAGGTCTTCTTACATTTGCCTTATTCTATTTTATTGAAAGGCCTTATTAATATTGACCTTTATTACATCCAAATATATTGTTCTACCTATGTGCGGCTTAGGACCCTAACACTGATCAAGTTATTAATGATGATATGGATGGAGATAATGTTAGTGATTCAAATCAGGAAGAAGAAATACGTAGATTGATCCAAGACACATTTGCTCCAATGGATGAGGACAACCAGGATGATAGTCATGATGTTGATCCTCTACTCGAGAAGTCACATCAACCTCTTTATGAAGGCTCAACAACAAATCATTTATCTTCTATATTGTTGTTGGTGAACCTGAAGGTTTTGAATGGTTTATCAAACACATGTCTCACACAGATACTAAGGTATTTAATTTGTTAATTATTTATGCCTGCATGTTCACAAATACTTAAAAGGTTCATTTTTTTTGTGTATTCCTATTGTTTTCTAATTTGAAAATTAGTATATTGGATGAGATATTGATGATTAATATTGTTTACATTGACTTATGGTTTATAATTTTGTAGATTTTTAGGTGAAGTTCTATTACCGACGTCAAATATTTTTCCACACACAGAGAAATATCCGTGATTATGAAAGAAATTGGAATGGACTATCAGGCTATTGATGCATGTCCTAATGATCATATCATATATTATGGACAATATGCATTAGAAAATGAATTCCCACAATGTAAAATAAGTAGATATCGAACCGATAAAGTGTCAAAGAAGGTGCCTCGCAAAGTTCTTCGTTATATTTTGATAATTCCACGTTTCCAGCAGTTGTTCAGGTGCCAAAGTATAGAAAAGTTTGTGGATTTCCATGAAAAGAATATAATTCGAGATGATGTGGATTAACCCTCTGTTACAGTTGCATAAAAATAGGACATATTGCTAAGGAATTCCTTGGGAGAAGACCTAGTAGTCTTTGTTGTAAAGCTATGGACCATGGAGTATTGGATTGCCCTACAATGATTTCTAAAGTTGAAAGAATGAATCTGAACCAAGAAAACCCTAAGGCAGATCCATAAATTAAGATTATGGTAGAATCCTAGAAAGAATCAGAGAAAGTATTGTTACAGATGAGAGAAACCCTGAATGACCACCGACATGTCAGATTATCAGAGATCTTCATAGAAAAATAATGCATTGAAGCAAGATTAGGAGACTTTGACGTTGACTGTGTTCTGGATGAGGAAAGATAGGTGAATGTTATGACAGAAAGAACCTGGGAACTTTTAGGAAATCCTTATATCGTTCCTTCACTGGGAGGAATAGGATTATTCAGAGGAAAACGGATAACCCTATGTGGAAAGCTCGCTCAGAGACCTATGAATGTCAATGGAACTTTGAGAGTAGAAGATTTTTAGATCATTAAATTTATTGAGGACAACGCTCCATTTACCATGTTACTAGGAAGACCTTGGATTGAAAGGGATCAAGCCAGATGAAGGAAGAAGAAGAATTCTTAGAGTAGAAGAAGCAAGAGTTAAAATATTTTATAACTAAAAGGATCACACACTTGATTGAAGAACATGGGAACATATCACAACTATTTAACAACAACGACGTAGATATCCAAATTTCAATAACACTAGAGGACCCATAGAAGACTAAAATACCTATCCCAGATAAAAAAGAAGTATTACCCTAGAATCCTAGGAAAGAATATCAACTACGCAAAGTCACTATGTCAAAAGAAGATAAGACTCATAATGGGAAAATTAATATTGAGATGAAGCTCACTGTAAAGAAGGCTAGAAAACTAAGTAAGAAGAGAGCTAAGATAAAAAAGTTGCAGAAAGATCCAGAAGGAACCTTGCAAAAGGACAATTTGCAAAATTGGAGCTTCATCGGGATATCAGTACAGTGACACATGGCACTTTTCCATGGCAAAGCAATATAGTCATTGGGAACATTATAATTGTTAGAACAACGCTCCGAATGGGTAGAAAGGAATTTATGACCAAACAACTCTCCGTTAGACCATTGGGATAGTTCCATAACGAACATAATAGAGTTCATGAAGGCTTCATACCCATTTCAAGTGACCCATTTCCGAGTTACGTATTTATCCCGTCACGCCATGCACCGAGGACACTTTTTCTAACCAATAATTTGAGCCCGCAGACCAAGTTGATCTTACACAGTGATCATCGCATTGTTTCCATCTATTCCATTGCAATTTCTAAGTTAATCTGAACTTGATCTAGTTAATCCCAAGCACATATGTTCGAGGAGCTCAACGCAGTCGAAGAATCTATGACATAATTACTCCTTGAGCTAATGAATGAAAGAGTCATGTCAGAGAGAGGATTATCTGTAGGTGTACATGTGTCATCCACAAGAACAATTCAAGCATCTTCATCAATTTCTCATGGAGGCAGACCATCCCGACCATCAGATGAAAAGTGAACCAAGCATAGGGATGATCTAGCAAATGACAAATTGATCTCAACTATATTACCCACCTACATACCACCTCTGAGCAGTGTAGTAAATAAAGATAGCATGCCCAGATATTTCAAGCACACCTTGGTCACTGCGAACCTCCCGAAGGGGATATACGCAGTTCAAGCAGACCAAGACAAGATTGCAGTGTTGAAGTTCAGTGGCTTCAACCTCTGCAAATGAAAAGTATATAAAATGCTTGCCCCACATAATTACCTGACCATAACGAAGGGGAAGAATTCAAAGATAATCCCCTAGACAAGGACCCATAACCTCACTTAGTCCACCCTGCTAAACGTCATGAAGATCCCACACTTCGGAAGACACCAGGAGGTGAATGCCTGTGTCAAGCTGTTGATTTCTTGTTACCATGGTGGTTATTTGTGGCTATACTGCCATATCATAGTTGATCCGATGATGATCAATCAGAACATAGGGTTGAGTATGCAGGGACTTGATCCATAGGATTTTTATCTAGGAAAAGCCATGGATCACACTCTAGCACAGAGGATCAAGGACACCTACGACGATGTCGAGAGGGGGACATGAGGCTATAAGGTAGCTTCTATATAGAGTGGCACAGTGTGCCTCACCTATCATTTGATTGTAGGGAAGTTAGTAAGAAAGAACTGACCTACCCAAGTCACCGACTTTGTAGTCGACCTCGCAGGGAAGTGCGCGAAAGGCCTACAGATGAACTGGGCAAAGTACCTGGTGAATCAATTGGAACTAGACTGCAGAGAAGCACAAGATCAAGGTTACTAATTCCATTTTAGTTGGATTTTGATCCTTATCACATTCATTTCCAGGGAGATCCTGGAAGGTGTGACCTTCCCTGACATCGAGCCATTTGAGCCGTTGGCCACGAAGTTCAATACAATTTGGTATTCCAATGATATGAACAAACAATGGAAGTCAAATGTTTTTTTTCATACCTACTATGATTAGTTGAAGAGAGACATCTAGTCCGAGCCTCACATGACTCTGAACACTCTACACTGGTTCCGGCCTTTGATGAAGTTCAGTGTATATCAACATTTCATTTATATTATGGTGCGAGCCGATGAACATAAGCAACATCTTCAGTCCTACTACAAGATGACGAAGGAGGACCTAGAGGAGATTACTAAGGAATGGTCCACTGACCTCCTTATCCCGACCAAATCCACAAAGATATCTGACATCGATAGCCCAGAAACTGCATAGGATACACCCAGACCTAGCAAGACAAATAAGATCGAAGAGGTCCAAGGATTAGATAGTGCATCCATGAAGACTACTTCCATATCACTAGAGAAAGGAGGTGATGGTGAAGAGTTAGATGACAAAGAAGTCGAATAGAAGCAAGGAGATGAGGTTGATCCCCTAAAGAAGAGGAAGGGTTCACCTTCGAACCCTTCTTCCCAAAAGAAATCAAAAGCCTCCATGACCAAGATATAGATTGTCCTCGCCTCTGACGACTTCGACTTCCTCATAGCATCCCTGAATGATGCTTCACTAGAAATAGCAGAAAAACAAGAGGCCAAGCAGAAAGAAATGTATGATAGGATTGAAATTGAGCTCCGAGGGGTACAACATGCACTAGAGTCCAACCATGCAGTCTCCATTGCGCCTCTTCCATTAGGAAAACCAGAGCTGGGAGATGAGCCAACCCAACTCCACTGATTAGTTGATACAGTCGAAGCTCGCCTTCAACGAACACAAGAGGAAAGAAAACAAGCCACCTAGTCTTTGATGCAAGTAGAGCTGCAGAACAGGAAAATATTTCCCTCCAAGCAAATTTCAACAAAGAAAAATCACAGATACAACAAGGAAAATAATAGTTGTTCGCTGAGAAACTCGAAGTAAAGGAAGTAGTCAAAAGAGAAATTCTCTCTATGATAGTCATAGAAATAAAGGCATAACATTGAGTTACACAGCAAGTAGAGAAGCGTGAAGAAGTGATCCAACAACTACAACAACACGTCGCAGACTTAGAACTATGCACAGTGCCCGATACCCCACAGGATGTGAAGGACCAAAGAGAAGCAACTTTCAAGATCTTATTTGAGAGACTAAAGGCCCTTGCTATGGAATACAAGCAACTGAGTGATCACAGTGCCCTGACATATGAGCGACTCGCTGAGAGTCCAGAATTAAGAGCATTAGAGTTGCAGCTCCAAGAGGCAAAGTATCAAGATGAAATGATACAGACACAGTTGAAGCTCCTGTCAGCTATGGAAAGAATGAAGAGATCTCAAGAGGAACACACCACCCAACAATAGATTCACACTATTCAGAGAATATTTATGGAAGTAACTCAGAGAATCCAACCCGTGCAAGATAAGGCCTACCAATTTTTCATAGAAGTTGAAGGTTGAGGAGCAGAACTAAAGCAGGTTGTTAATGCAACTGAAAAATGCCTGGAAGGACCTGCGAATGATGCAGTCATCCAACAGGTTGTTGAACAAGAGGTCATAGCACAACAACAAGTTGAAGCAACTCGAGCCAAGCTTGAGGCTTTTGATGTAGAAATTCCTACATCAGAGTGACTCGGGACGAGTCACAGATGAGGGTTGGGGGCCTATTGGCCCTCGACCAAGTTTTGAGAGATCCTTGGTCAAGTTTGACCATTTTGGACTTCTACAACCTGTCAAAGGTGGAGCTGAAGACGAAGAAGAGATCGCAGGATCTCGACCCCTTTTTGGGTCCTTTTTGGGATTTGGGAATATGTAACGTGTATGGGAATGTCGACCCATGGGTTTACCCATGCTTAGGCCTATTTTGTAATATATAAATAGATGTCTAGGCAATGTAAGGAAAGGGGGGGAAGAGGCATCTATGTGATGTAGTGCTAAGTACAAGTGTGTCTTGTAAATGCTCTGTGCATACTGTGAGAGACTTGCAGAGCTAAGTGCAAGTGGTTGTAACAGACTGTGAAGGGCTTTGTGATCTAACGCAAGGAAGGAGGATCTATCTATTATAACCGTAATGTGTACTAGATATGCTTACCTCACATCAGGCCATCTCATTTTACATCTTTTTCCAAGCCACTAATGAACAACTATTCTTAAAAACACCCTTTTTGAAGGCACATGTGCCCTGCTTCACTACTGCATGCGTGTATATGCTAGCTGACCCACTACAGCCCGTGTATACCTACAAAAGCATGAAAAATGGAAAGTTGCAGATGGAACTCACATTTTTGGGTAAGTTACCTAAACCGTTTGAATACCCATAGCCGTTCACTCGACCAAATACTTAGCCCTTTATATCCTATAAAAGAAGGGGTAGGGGTCCCATTCGCCAGGAGGAAAATAATTTTAAAGAAACTCTACCCGATTTTGCATTCCATTTTCCCCAACCTTTTGCAACCATTGTGTGAAGAGAAGCATATAAAAAATTAGTTGGAGCATAGTTGAAGAGGATCCCAGGACCAGATTCAAGTTTCAGTGGCCGATCTCACTATTGTAAGTTACTCTTGTGAGATTAATAAAAGAGGTACTTTTCCCGTCCTGCCATATGAGATTGTTAATGTTTAAAATTGATTATATTTTGATAGAATCTCTAACCCATTAGTCCATAGATCACATGCATGTTTGGAGTTCTTTGTTTTTCTATTTGTGAATGCAGGTGAACTTTAGGAGGAGATTTGCAGTCAAGGAGAAACCAAACGTTAAAGGATTGACATCAAAAACAGAAACTAAGGTACAATAAACTGATCTTTTTAACCTTGTATTTACATATGAATAATGGGATTTATGATTGGGATGATGGTAAGAAGTAGGAGACTTTAGGTAATTTTTGCATGCATTACAGAACCCTTAATGCTAGTCCATATGGGGATTTCCCACCCATAACAAAATTGGCGACCATACCGAGGAGATCTCTAGGGTTTTTGGGGATACTTTTTGGGTTTTTTAAATTGGTTTTATTACCTTTTTTTCTGAGTTTCTACAAGAGTTTGAGCTAGTAGGGATTCTGGTCTTCCATACCAGTACTCCCTTCTTTCTTCGCTTGACTATTTTTTTTCTTTTCCGAGAAGCTACAAAGGCATACACGACCTATATAAGGCCCGCACACGTATACACATGCCCTGACTTCACACATCCCATGTACATATGCTAGTTGTTGAAGAATCAGTAGCGTGTTTGAGTCCAATTTTTGTTTTTTTAAAGAGAGGCAGTCATCCTATTCCCTGTCAGAAGTGGTCCTTCTTAGGGGTTTTTTGGATCTACTTCTGGTCTCTATTGTTGCATTATGTAGCCTAGGTATAACCTCAGATTAGCTTTTTCCTTACATCTTTTTTTGTCAAAATAAGTTTCTGTGTCTTCAAGGGATTCTGGTTCTCAGTACCTATGCTTGATTTCTTTTTTTCATTTTTTTTGAGCAGTTGCAGAGATGCATCCAACCTGTAGTGGGCCTTCATGCATGCACATGCACCTTGACCTTGCACAACCCACGTACATACATTGGTTGTTGAACTGTCAGTAGCGTACCTGTTGATAATTTTTTTTTTAAGAAGAGGCAGTCATCCTCTTCCCTGTCAGGAGTCACACCTCTCAGGGATTTTCTTGATCTAGTCTGGGTATCTGTCATAGCAGTTTGTAGCTTAGGTTTGATTACAACACAACTTTCTTTTTCATTAAAACTTTTTCCTTTATTTTTCAGTAATAGGGTTTTTAGACAAGTTTGAGAGTCTTCTTCAATCAACTTGTGTGTTATTGTCAGTAACACTTTGCGATCTGTGCTTAGGACAAAAGTCATCTCTTGGTCTTTAATTGTTGTCATTTTTCCTTTTTTTTTGCTTCTTAAGCATTAAACAATAAAAAAAAAAACTTTTAATTTTTGGTTTGGTTAAGTAGTTGGTTGTTTGCATTAATGATTAGGAAAAAGATTGTTTTTGTAAGTTCTTGGTTGTTGACTTAGGAAAATAAATAGCTTGTAGTTGAGTAAAATCTTGTTTTGAGTTTTCTATTAAAATATCTTAGGAAAACAAAGTTTGAAAAGTTGGTTAAAGAGTTCGAATGTGCAAATTTAAATTTGTGAAGAAGTAATTTGTTTTCAGTTTCAATATATGCTCTTCTCTTTCATCTCTAAAAAACATAATTGGTTTCATTTTTCGTTCCCTTTGACTTAAGACAACCACTAAAATTAACGATTAATTAAAATCAACTAGAGTTTATGTTTGTAGGGTCCATCAACTAGTCTAGGCTAGAGCCTTGATTTAGGATTAGAGAGGAAACTCTTCAAGGCTGCTAAAACAAACATAAGATTATGTGCTAGGGAGTGCCAAAAGTTTAGTATCGTGAAAGTTATCCAGGACCCCCCTCTAACACAGGGTCTAAAAATGAGTTCACGTAAGGAAAGGTAGCGGAGATAACCCCTCCAAAGCCCGAACAAGCATAGTGGGGAATGCATATAGAGGGCTTGTCTTGGGATTTCGTTGATTGGATTTTCCACGAAGCTTCATGGGTCTTGAATCCATTCGAGGTCCTCAGTCATTTTCTGGAACACTTTCTTTCGATACCCTTGATAGTTTTCAGGCTTGATACCCTGCTCATTGCAGTCCACCCGACTGTTGACGGTACCCACCTAGTGACTATTTGCACGTTGGAAACCTAGTTGCCTATCTTTCTAGTGACTTACATAGGTGATTGAGGGGGTATACTGTGGTACCTAGGACATACATTTGGCCACACTTTGAAGAGTATACTTGGAGGGTTCTTCCATATTCGAGTTTCACTTGCACTGGTAAGTTTCTCTAGTGTTATTTTTTGTAACTGTTCTTCCAACTAACTAGTGACTGCTTGTTTATCTCGTAGGTTCTTTTTCTAGTGTGTGCGGGTTTTCAAATGATTATAGATTTCCCTAGTGTGTATTTGATCTTCTCACATAGTGGAGGATCAGGAGTTCCACCGGTCGTGAAGAATTTTGGGCCTGTCGTCGGTTGACCTCAAACCCCCCTTGCCACCGCCGAGGAGAAAATTAGACCAGCAAGGGTATTTTGAGACAACTGGGTTACAGGAAACTATGAATGACCCATATTCGAGAGGAGAACATTTGATTCTAGAGGAACCAATCATTTCCAACCTCAGAGCAGAATCTCTTGGTTTGTATAACCCTCCCATCAATGATCAATCGGTGCCCATCATCGTACAGGTTCTACCTTACGAGCGTCAAGTAGTGTCATGAGAAACAATGGAAGAAAATGTTGCTACTTCTTCAAGGAATACTCATATTTCCTTCACGACTATCACTACTGGGGGTGTTCCACCTCGTAATAAACCATCATCAATCCAGACCACTATGTTCTTGTCTTCTTCTACCTCAGGCAGTGGTATGATTCCATCTATTGCGGCGATCACTGTTCCATTTACTTAGAATGCGACAGGCCCTCTGTTCTCATATGGGATGCCTGGCTTCAGTATGAGTACTGTACTTTCCTCCTCCAGTCTACAGAATTTAGGTCTGGGGGAAGGGAGTTCCAACGCTCCTCTGTAAGGATCTATGGGGGGCACTTCCACTCCCTTTATCACTTTCCCTTATGGTAGGGGTCATATACCCCCTTCATCCCCCTCATTCAGCGGTGTTCCTCAACACTCCGTCGGGCCTAATGTAAACTTGTTTGGAGTGGGTAGTCAAGAACTCCCTCCTTACAACATGCCAGCTGGTTCAAAACCTTTCTCTTTGTTCGACGTGTTTGGTAATAATGCTTTCTCATCAGCTACTGTTTCAGCCAGGGGAAACCCCGGTTATGGACAACCACATCCTATACATGGTACTATTCCTGCACAGGGGGCACACTTAGGAATTCCTTCATCACAAGGACCTTGGAATCCATGGTAGGGACTAGTCCCCTTGCTAGGGATGCCGATCAGATGAAACCCCTTCCATATCCAGGGGAACCTCGGGAAAGGCCCAATGCCTATGCCCGTCAGACCGGCAGGGTGAAACCCCTCCCAAAATCCTTGGAATGCGATGCAAGCCCAACCCTTTACGTCCTATTATAGGAACCAACCGATGATGTCTCAACAATCACAAAATCCATACACTGGTCACAACCATGGTTATTACCAGAGCCCTGGCTAGCGACCTAACTTTTCCTTGCAACCTAGTGCTAGTAAAACTCTAGGCTCCTTTTTCCCTGGCTACAATCCACAACCCAAACTACCATTTTTGGAAACCCTGCACTTGCCAAACTTGACAAGGTTATTAAATGACCCCATCTTTCATGATCCAAGTTGGCCTCCTATGCTGACCAAGTTTCCTTTAGACATTCCAAAGTTTGAAGCCAAGCCTAATGAAGATCATGGAGATCATGTGACTATCGTCCACTTATGGTGCTCGTCCAACTCTTTGAGAGACGACTCCGTCCAGTTTCAATTTTTTCAATGCACTCTCATAGGGAGTGCTATGAAATTGTACATCGAGCTCGACCACTCACAATACTCTTCCTTCGGTAAATTGGCAATGGATTTCTTAAATCATTTCCAATTAATTGTGAGATACAATGCCGACACTGAATTGCTGGCCAACTTTGAACACACAAAAGTGGAGCATATCTCAGATCACATTTGAGAATGGAGATGCCGGAAGAGTTTGATAAAACTTCCAGTCCCACCAACATTCCTACTAGTGATTCCTTAAGTCTTTAGTACCCCAATTATCTAAAGACGTCGCAACATCCAGGGTGTTTTCCAAGGAAGATGCGATAATGAGATCTCAACAGCTAGAGATGATTCACTCTCATTCTGGTTTAATCTACGAGATTTTTCCAGATGCACCAAGGTCAATCCTTGACAAGACCAAACAGAGGTCTGGACCACATGTCGATGGAATTATTGGTTCATCACAAACAAATCCCACTGATCCATTATCAAATCAATTGCAACAATTGTCGATACAATAGATAGTGGCCAGCCAAACCACCGGTTCGACTGTTCGCCCTACCCAAAAGTTGGATGTACATAGTGTGCAAATGGAAAACCCAAAGACCACCCAACAGCCTAATGGAAAGAAGAAACAACGAAATAAGGGTAAGGGCGATAAGAAACCCACCGATAATGCTGGCGGGGGTGACATTGGAAATAAGAAGTCAAAGTATCCTTATAATCTTTGCAAGGAAGACCACCCGACCCATCATTGTCCTCAACCTACAGAGGCCTAGACTTTATTGGCACAACAACAACCTGTCGTGTTAATGAACTTGTTTCCAGACATGAAAAATCTAACTCAAGCCTCCTCGAGCACAGAACGGGGCAATCAAGGACCCCCTCCATATTCGAGTAATCCTTCATCCGTAAATGTGTATATGATGAAAGGTGATGCCTATATATCAACTGGAGCACATGATTACGGAAAGACAAGCACCTTTGAGAAGGGTAAAGAAGCTTAAAACCCACCTCTTCCTCTCCATATTGAGAAGACGTTGGGAGAAATAATGACATGCATCCCAAAATGTGCATTCAATAAATCTTCTCACAATCCAAACACATGGGCCACCCAAAACTACTCTGTGGTGGAGGATTTATCACAAACCCCTTGTGCGATGTCTTCTTTGGAAGTCCTCTAGAGTTTCCCTTCCTAGAGAAAGGATCTGTTAGCTGCCCTAGGATCTGTTGAGACTTGTAATTTGGGAACGATTATTCTTGATATGACTGACTTAAAACCTTGTCTTCCTTACCACGTAGTTTTTTAGATAGTAGTGGCTTACACCATGAAAACCTTTACTCGGAATATTTTTCGTACAGTGGTGGATGAGGGTGCCTCGACATGTGTGATTTCTTTGGCGTGTTGGAAGGCCATAGGCTAACCCATTTTGTCTCCTTCACCTACTCTTCTTATAGCCTTTGGCGGTTTTTCTTTCTGACCACATGGGATCATTCCCTATTTCCCCATGCAGTTAGGGGGAAAAACTATGTGCGTCGAAGTTGAAGTGGTCAATGCATCTCTCGACTTCAATCTTTTCTTAGGAAGGAGTTTGACCTATGGTATTCAAGAAGTGGTCATGACATTTTTATGGGTCTTGTTGTTTCCACACGAGGGTCGGATCGTGATCGTTGATTAGTTATCCTTCTCTTGTCCTGACCCTTCATCGGGAGTCTCCATGGTCCCGACGATTGATAACCCTCAGCCCGGCATCATCAACATAGGGGTTGTTTTGTGCCCACCTTTGATGGGTACTTTTGATTACCTGCCTCTGACCGAAAATGTCCATTACATGTCGGCTGACCCCAACCATCCTTGGGCTGAAATCTTTCAAATTTCATCGTTTTGCACGATGTAATTTAACGATCCATGGAATCTTCCTTCCCCATCAACTAAGATAGAATGGACAGAGAACCATGGCATGTCCATGCATTTGCCCACGATAGAAGTTGCATTCTCAATAATTCAGCGAGCTTTTGTAGACCTCGATCTAACTCCCGCACAAGAGTTAGATCTGGTGCTCGAGTCTATTTGGGCTCAAGGTTCCCTTGCTAATACAAATTCTTTAGACTTAGTCCTTCCCTCAGACGAGGTGATTATCGAGGCAATGACTAGTCCAGACAGACCCTGGGATGATCTCCATCATAGATCTTACTTCCTCCCAGAGTTAAGAAGAATTGAAGTAGGTGAATTGACTCTGACTATGAATGGAGATAAATATTGTCCTATCAATCCTTTGGAAAGGCACACTGTTTACACTGAAGGAAATATGGAAACAATAGCTGAAACGATACCTATTGACATCTCCAAAACCGTTGGCATCATGGAGAATATATTCTTCAGAGGGGATTGCTCCCCTGAGGAGATTCATATCTACACAGATTTATTTAAATAATTACGTGACGTGTTTTCATAGTCTTACGAGGAAATGCCAGGCATACATCCAAGAATCTTCAAACATGAAATCACGACTTATCCTGATGTCAATATGGTCCGATAGAAGCTTCATCCGATCAATCCTAAAAAAGAATCAACTATCAAGGCTGAAGTAGAGAAACTACTTAAAGATGGTTTCATCTACCCCGTCCAATTGACTCGATGGGTGTCAAATCCTGTGATAGTCAATAAAAAACAGGGTACGATTCGTGTATGTACAGATTTCCGTGATCTAAATAAGGTCTGCCCAAAAGATAATTTCCCCATGCCATTTATTGACCAGATAGTCGATGAATGCACAAGTTGTGAGGATTTTTCGTTCATGGATGGTTTTTCGGGATACAATCAGATACAAATCAAACCCAAAGATCAACACAAAACTTCTTTCATTTGTCCATGGGGTACATTCGCTTATCGTAAGATGCCTTTTGGTCTGAAAAATACTAGAACTAAGTTTCAGGGGGCCATGTCTTTTGA
Organism: Picea sitchensis; assembly: GCA_010110895.2. Lineage (NCBI taxonomy): Eukaryota > Viridiplantae > Streptophyta > Pinopsida > Pinales > Pinaceae > Picea > Picea sitchensis. Next base: position 139,187 of record SNQJ01S0020434.1, read on the forward strand.
TTTCCACAACCTTAAACACATAGTCGAGTCTTATCTTGATGATTTAGCATCACAATCTCGCAAGAGAGATGACCATCCGACACACCTTTGACTTATTCTTGAACGATGTTGCTACTACCGAATTCGCTTAAATCCAAACAAGTGCAGTTTTTGCGTCACATCGGGTCATTTGTTAGGTTTCATAATTTCAACAACAGGGATCATGGTCGATCCTCTAAAGGTTGATACAATAGTTCAATTGCCTCCCCCGTGCACCATCTCTCAACTTCAAAGTTTGCAAGGAAAAGTGAACATTTTATGGCGTTTCATCGCAAACTATGCCGAGATCAAAAAGGTTTTTATGCATTTATTGAAGAAGGATGTTCCTTTTCATTGGGATGAAGCTGCTCAATGATCTTTTGCAGCATTGAAACGTGCCCTCATATCTACCCCTCTACTTCGACCACCTAATTATAATAAATATTTCTCATTGTACTTGGCCACTGCGGAGTCGACCATCGGTATGGTCTTAGTTCATGAGGATGTTTTTCTCTCAGAATACATGATTTATTACCTGAGCCGAGGTCTAGTTGGACTCGAAATCGATTATTCCCACATTGACAAACTTGCTTTGGAAGCAGTCCATATTGTCCAACAGTTCCATCATTACATTTTGTTTCTCAAGACCACCATCATTGCCATTATGAATCCATTTCAATACGTATTGACGTGACGAGTCATCGGTGGAAAGATTAGTAGATGGATAGCTATCCTCCAGGAATTCGACTTGGAGTTTGTTTCGGTGAAATCCAAAAAGTTGATGGTTGTCGAGGAACTCATATCATAACTTCTAGTCGAATCATGTGATGTTATACCTGACGAGTCGCCTATCAAAGGAGACATGTTTTTGATCACGTCTTTCAACCCCTGGTATGGAGATGTTCTTGTCTATCTCCATAATTTGAAGTGTCCCACCTCTACTTCTCGTGATGAGCATCACCATATACACCATCAGGCTAATAATTATCTCATACTTGAAGACACTTTGTATCATCGAGGTGTATATTTCATCCTTCACCGATGTCTCACTCATGAAGAAGAAAAAATCGTGCTTAACGATTTCCACACCGGAGCATGTGGCGGTCATCTGTCTAGGTTGGAAACAACCCAAAAAATTCTACAAGCCAGTTACTTCTGGTCGACATTAATCAAATATTGTGTTGAATCAATCAAGAAGTGACACCCATGTCAGATCTTCTCTTGGAAGATGAGGGCACACCCCTCTCCATTGTTTCCCATTATTACTGTAGGTCCCTTGAAAAAATGGGGGATTGATTACACTACATGCAACCCCCCTTTAGAAAGGGGGAACCACTATATCATTATAGCAGTAGAGTACTTCAACAAGTGGGTCGAAGCTATGCCAATGTTTAAAGACAATGGGGAGACAACATATCTCTTTTTGTTCAACCAGATAATAGCAAGGTTTGACGTCTCGAGAGATATTTTCACTGACCATGGCAGTCACTTTCAGAACAAAATGATGACCAAGTTAATGTCGAATCCTGGGTTGTAGAAATAACATTCATCACCCTACTACCACCAAGAAAATGGTTAGGTGGAAGCTGTAAATAAATCTCTTAAGACCATTCTATAGCGAAAGACCAATTCAACCAAGTCAAATTGGCATTTGAAGTTATACTCATAATTATGGGCTTACCGAACATCTGTTAAGACTACAACCAATTTCTCACCTTTTCAACTCATTTACGGGATGGAAGTAGTCTTTCCCATAGAATGAAAGATCCCATCTTTAAAGTTGACAGTACAGTTATTTCCAGACACTTCACCGCTTGAAGAGCGTTTATTATATCTAGAGTAGTTCAATGAGCAGCGTCGTGATGCAGCCTTAGCTAACGAAGCTCACAAACAAAAATTCAAGTGTCAATATGATCGGTCTGTTCATCCTCATATTTTATCTGAAGGTGACCTTGTCCTGGTATATGACCAAGATAAGTCCCCCCTGGGGGTTAGGCAAATTCAAACATATGTGGTTCGAACCTTTCATCGTAAAATATGTTCTAAGAAAGGCTGCTTATCATCTGGTGGACTTTGAGGGAAATTTTTTGGCAGAACCTAGAAATGGGCTCTAAATCAAGAAGTATTACTTGTAGGTAGGTCACCTCGGGTGACTTTTTGTAACATATGTATAGTCTTTGTACTATCACTTTTTAGTTTTTCTTTTGTTTTTATGGACGTGTCATTTTTTTATGTTATCTTTTTCACTGTGGAAGATGTCAAGTGAATCAGAGGTGTTCATTGGGTTCATAGACGACGCTAGCCAGCACACTCAGAGGCTTGCCTCCGCAGCTTAGGTATTTTCACTCCTTAGGGCTAGTTGTTATCTTCAGGAGGTATCTGTTTAGGCGACACCAAAAAAAATGTCGCCAAATACAAAGCAGTTATTGAGTTTCTTCATGATGCTTTGTCACTTGGTGTCTCTCACCTCCGGGTCTATTTAGATGCTTAGTAAGTTGTCTCTCAATTAAATGGATTCTATCGTGCTCATGATCCTACTCTACACCAACAAATCCTTAGGGTATGTCTATTAGAATGAAGCTTTGATTACATTATGTATATCCATGTTCCTAGGAGATTAAATCAGGTTACAGATACTCTAGCTAATCATATATTAGATTGGAATCTTGCACACATGTAAGAAAAATCACACACACACACACACACATGTAAATACATTAGTAGATAAGTGTAATCCATAAAACACAAAAAGATAAAAAAAATCCATATATATCGCAAAGCACCAGAGTACATAAGTGGGCGCAAGCACCTCAAAAAATAGGTGTCCAGTAAAGAGTCACAGGGTTTATGTCCTCAAAAATATACAAAAGGTTCCCTTGGCACATAAGAAGTCCATTCTAAGATAATGGCGGGGCTTGTGGGCCATGTCATATTGAACAACGATGTTATCTAGACGCCGAAAAAGTTGGACCCAGGTCCGTGGTACCCCAACAACATGAGTCTGCACGGACGGTGGGATATCCTCGATCTCCGCCATGGGGACTGTCCAAGTAAGCATGGTGAGGTTCCACTCTACCCGTCTCAAAACTCTCTCAGACTCCCTAGGTAGAGGTCCCCCTGCTTCTACTGGTCCACTGGTCATGGTTGGCCCCGCCTCTGGTCGAGGATGCCGCCTAGTCCTCGTGAAGTCTGCTGGGCGTACTAGCCCCACGTCTGCACATAACCGAGACATACATGTCAAATAGTCTGGTATAAAAAAAATGATATATATAAAAAGACATAAAAATTAAATAACATTGAAAAACAAGCATACCTATCTCTCCTCGTACCACTCCGAGAGGTACGCCCATGTCAGGATCCCTGGAAAAGTTGATTCTGACATAGGGATAGTCCTCTATCACCAGGATCTGTCGAGACCACCAGTCAAAAAACTTGTCGTCAAAGACCTCAATAGTCCTCCCTACCCCCTTTCACAGAAACAATGTCACCCATCTGCATACTACCGGAGAAGAGGCTATGTTCCCTCGTACTGTCTCCCTCGGCCTAAGACTAGGTACCCTCTTGAAAAAGAAAGAGCACAAAATAGTCCCAAACCTGAATTTTCTATGCCTTTGCATATGACACTCTGTAAGCTGTCATTTCATGCAATCTAGTAAAGTAGTACTCCAGTTGAAAACTTGTACATTTAAGCACTGAAGCAAACAATTCATGTATGCTTAGGAAGCTTTATGTAGAGTTGCGGATCCAGTGATCCACCCAATAAGAAAAACTATCACTTTTAGTGATAGGTCTGAGATCTTGTTTATCGGCACCTATGTGCCCATTTTTTCTATACCAGCTTCACAGTGGAGTCCAATAAAATCCACTATGTTGAGAGGCTGAGAGGGAAAAGTGAAAAAAATGACTACTTCCCCTCTCCTAGAGAGGCCAGTCAAGAAGTAAATATACTCAATCGTTGGCTTCAATGACTGTCCCTCAAGCATGAATGCCTCTGCGTTAGGATGCCAATAATCAACCAAGGCATTCAGTAGCCTAGGTTGTGCCCGCATGAATGAACACTGGAAGAACTTTAATAGACCTCATTGAGCCAATACAACAGTAGCAGCAGGGTCCTCACCGACCAGAAAATCATTGTCCTCATGCTCTCTCTCTCTCCAATGAACATACATCCTACAATTTACAAATTTAGGAGAGTTTATCTCTTGCATTTTTTAAATTTTTTTTCCACATCTTAGAGGGTATATGCGGTCTATAATACACATAGTCGCATGTGCACGTGTGCACACGCGGGATGTCATAGGACAAATCACATATACGTAGGGCTGACCTTTTTAAAGGTCAGCACCCCCTCAAAAACCTAAAAGAAATGCATAATTTAAAAATTGAAATGCAAGAGGGGATAATATGTACTTACTTGGTCCAAGCGGAAGCTCATTTCGTCCATTGAAGTTCCCATAATCAATTCTTTTCACAAAGGGGTATTTTTGGCTTTTGGTCAATTTCTCAATTAGTAATAGTGATAATGATCTGCCAGCTTCTATGTATAGACTTTTTGGCCACGTTTTGTCATATTTTGGACCTTTTTTGTTGTTCTTCTAACCTGAAAAATGATTCAAGAGTTTCTTATGGGATGTTACAATAAATGGTACTTTGGGTATTGGGAATGTTTTTGGAGATTTGGGTCATTTTCAAGGTCTTTTGGTAAAAAATCATTTTTTCAACTTTGTGCATGTAAGATAGGATTCCACCTCCAATTGTTGCACCTCGTTGCATTTTTGTATTTGCATAGGATCAATCCCACCGAATTGCAACACATAACCATCATTGATGCTTTACAAGTGTCGTATTTTAGTGGTAGAGCCTAACCCTTCATGGATGCCCTAGATAGATCCTGGTTGCATTTTGGTGTCCATGTCATCGTTAATGACTATAGGCTCGAGAGTCCTTTTTATTTTTATCCCGATTACAAGTTTAAGCCTCATTTGCATGATGCATTATCACTCTTGACCTCACCCTCGAGACTCCCACAAAACACAATGGGTCTTCTTTTAAGCCCTTTTCAGACTCTCTAAAAATGAAAAGATTGTCGAGCGACCTTGTTGACCTTCACGCTCGCTAAACCGAAATTTGAAGGCATGTCTATCTAGCGGTAGTTTACGCCTTTTTCAATCCAGATGGTCAACTGTATGAACAAAGGTATACTCTAGGAGCGTTGGTTCCCTAGAAGAGTATTATCAGGTATGATTTTAACCCTTTTTCGGGCCTGAGGGACTAAATTTACGAAAAAGGAACCCCCACGAAGTCCATAGTTAATCTCTTTTCAGACTCCCTAAAATTGAAAAGATCTCCAAGTGACCTTATTCCTTCACACTCATTAAAATGGTACAGAATAAAGTTCCCCATGGAGTCCATAGTTAATCTCTTTTCAGACTCCCTAAAATTGAAAAGATCGTTGAGTGACCTTATTCCTTCACAATCGTTAAAATGGTCCAGAAGAATATTCCTGATGGAGTCCATAGTTAATCTTTTTTCAGAATCCTTAAATATGAAAAAATTGTTGAGTGATCTTGTCTTTATCACACTCATTAAAATGGTTTTGAATAGACGTCTTTTTGGTGCTAATTTACCCCTTTTTGGAACCGACTAGACTACCTTCGAAAAAGGTACCCCAGGAGAGTCTCCTTTTACGCTTTTTCAGACTCTCTAAATATGAAAAACTATCGAGCTTACCTTCTATGGGCTCGTTAAAATCACATTGAAGGACGTTACAATTGTGTCTTATTAATCACATTTTCATACCTGCGTCTTTGGCCTAATGCCGACTCCATGTTGCTCTCAACTGAACCATTTGAAGCATGCCTTATACACAAGCCCTGTAGCACTTTTCCTCTATGTCTTGACACCTTGGCCCATATAGGATTTTTCCCGAGTGTCCTTTTCCTACATATATCCCTTTTCTCTAAGCATCCATGTGTTCCTTGCGCTTGGAACTAGTATGTATACAACACTCGATCCTCCTTTGTAACATAACATTCTTTTATTCTTTTTCAATCTTTCCAAAATTATTGAAAAAGACAAAAAAAAAATCAAATATACCCCCAAAATAGGAAGGGAAAAGTATTTTCTTTTTGTTGGTAGAACAATGAGTCACCCTTGGAAAAAGAACATATTTTCATTTTTTTGTCAAGCCCTAGGATTTAATATGACCTTAGGAAGATGTTCTCACTACATAGAGTTGTTTCCTTCTTTGTTTGGTTATTCTTCCAAACATTTGGAGAGTTTGCATTGCCTCCTGCATCGTAGAATTATGTCAAATACCATGTTGCCTGAGTCCCATCGTTTTTCATGATATTGTCCAAGGGAAGTTATTACCAAGATTGAGTCAGCCCCTCTGTATATTGTCTCTTTCCCTCATGCCTGACCATCCCAAAATCCCAATCAAGTCTTTGTTCAAAATCCATGAATCCCTTATCCTGATCATCAAAATCCTCTAGTCCGTTCCTGACAAGCTGTCGAAGACCTCTGGGTAGTGAATTCATACACTCATATTACACTCCTACCCAAGTTGTGAATATTTTGAAGCTGTTTCTTGAGCTCTGAAGGCCTCATCTCTAGCCATCAGGCCTTATTTTCTTCTTTAATATGGATACTATACATGTATATCTTTTTGATTTCGAGGTGTAGATCCGCTATGTATTGCTCGAGCCTACACTTTATATAGTTATATGATATGGATCTGCAGTGTATTTTATTGGAAACCATGATTTTATTTCATTCCAAACATGGGTATGCCCACCTCGGTGAAACAATTGTTATTTTGCAGATGGCACTTCCCAAACTCTGGTCCCTGGGCTCACTTGTTTCGTATGTTGGTGAAGATTGATAATGCATTTTGGCCATCAGATGATCTTCTAACCTCACACATTAGGGGGAATTTGTTATAACCCTAATTTGCACCAGATATTCTTACCTGGCATTAGGCCATCTCATTTTACATCTTTTGCCAAGGCACTACTGAACAACTCTTCTTAAAAACACCCTTTTTGAAGGCACATGCACCCTGCTCCACTATTGCACGCATGTATATGCTAGCTGACCCACTACAGCCTGCGTATACCTATAAAAGAACGAAAAATGGAAAGTTGCAAATGAAACTCATAGTTTTGGGTAAGTTACCTAAACTGTTTGACCACCCATATCTGGTCACTTGACCAAATACCTAGCCCTTTATAGCCTATAAAAGAAGGGGTAGGGGTCCCATTTGAAGGAGGAAAATAATTGTAAAGAAACTCTACCCGATTTTGCATTCCCTTTGCCCCAACCTTTTGCAGCCATTATGCGAAGAGAAGCATATACAAAATTAGTTGGAGCATAGTTGAAGAGGATCCCGGGACTAGATTCAAGGAGTAATGGTCAATCTCACTATTGTAAGTTACTCTTGTGAGATTAATCAAAGAAGTACTTTTCCCGTCCCACCATATGAGATTGTTAATGTTTAATATTGATTATATTTTGATAGAATCTCTAACCCATTAGTCCATAGATCACATGCATGTTTGGAGTTATTTTTTTGTCTGTTTGTGAATGCAGGTCAGCTTTGGAAGGAGATTTGCAGTCAAGAAGAAAACGAACGTTAAAGGATCAACATCAAACATGGAAACTAAGGTACAATAACTTAATCTTTTTAACCTTGTATTTACATATGAATAATGGGGTTTATGATTGGGATGATGGTAAGAAGTAGGAGACTTTAGTTCATTTCTGCATGCATTACATAACCCTTAATGCTAGTCCATAGGGGGATTTCCCACCCACAACACACAACTAAAAGATGTTGAATTTGCGAAGTCCGAAGGACTTAAAGGGTTAACACCCATGCACCTTCTCCAGATCTGATGGTCATGAAAACCTCTGGCTCCCTTTGAATGGATCTCATATGCTCATCCTCCAAACAAAAGGAATTCTTCCTTTCAAGAGCTAAGTCTTGCTATCCTTCCTAAGCATTGTCAACTCTAAAGGACTTAGGCTATTTTCTCCTTCTACACTCCTTGCAGGGCTCTACGCGCACTTGCGCTATCTCTCCTAATCTTGTAATTTATCAAACTCACAAGGGCTCAACCCTTTGTTATTTTTAGATGATTTATGTGCCCTCCTAGCACTCTACGCTCTTTATTCTAAGCTTCACCAACGCTTTAACAATATGTTGTCTTGTGCACTCTTTGCACTTAACTCTCCTAAGTCCTGAACTTGAGAGACTCACTTTTTCACTCACACTTTCTCTAAGAGTCTTCAGTAACTCTAACCTACACTCCTTGCACCTATGCTTTGCATAAAATCATACTATCTCCCTTGATATTTTGAATCTATAGATGGTTCGAACTTCTCACACCTTGCGTTGGCTCCTCAAAGTCTCTAGTAACTCTTATGTGAACTCTTTGCACGACCTCCTCCTTGATATTTTACACTACTCTTAGTGTAGGCGCACTCCTTGCGCAGGCCTTTTAGTGTTTTCTAATAGCTCTAAGGTGCACTCCTTGCACTGTTGTGAGAGCCTAGAACACTACAAATAAAGAATTATATCTATTCATGCAAAGGAAAACATGCATACATTCCTGACATTCATACATATGCACAATAAACATTCAATAAGAAGATTCATCACACAGATAAACACACAGAAACACATATGTGTTGGTTGCTGACGTGTTGTTGAGTTGGAGAGATGTTGTTAGGAAACTGACCTACCTAACCCCTCAAGTGGGTAGAATAATATATTTCCATGTAATAAAGGTCAATATTAATAATTCCTAGAAATAAGTAGGAATAAGTCAAATGTAATAAGACATAATAGAAGCTTCCGCTTCTAGAAGGATCTTCCACTTCTAGAAGGATCTTCCTCTAGATTGTTTGTAACATCCCTCGCCATCCAGGTCAGGCCATGTTACTCCAGAAAATGATTTTATTCTCTTCTCAACATTTTTGGCATAGGGGAAGACCCAAGTTTCAACTCTAACAGAACACCAACAAGCCCTAACTACCAACCCTTTTAGAAACACCTACGGAGCAGATGCAGTCTCACCTAAAGTAACAATAGGGGGTTGCAGGACACATGTGTCGACATCCAAAGGAAATGCACAGTGGATCCATGGAAACAAC
>SNQJ01S0020435.1:0-41043 GCA_010110895.2 Picea sitchensis
TCCTTGGTATATATAGGAGACTAGGAGGTATAATTACAACTAATGGCCTAAAGCCGACATAAATAAAATAACATTACTAATATAATATGCCCCAATTAAGGGGTAATGAGCCAACATTAGGGCTTAACAGTCCTCATGCATCTTCTCTTCATTTCCATGCCTCTATTTTTCTCTCCCCCTTTGACATCAATGGAAAATTGTGAATTCTCCTTGGGGTTGCTCCCCATGTCTGTAAGCCTCTGATCTATACTGATGTTTCTCTTCATGGCTCTTCATTGTGTACATCTCTGATAAAAAAAAAATCAAAAATCATTCAAGTATTTCATGATTATTGGTGTTCTCCCCCTGTCTTACTTTGAAAACTTCCATGTAGATAATTATGGAGTTGAAACTACTCCAAGTTTATGTTTAAGATACTCAAAAGTATCCCTCAGAAGAGGTTTGGTGAATATATCTGCATTTTTTTCTTTTTTCCCAACATACTCTACCTTGATGTTCTTCTCTATAGCTTGTTCCCATAGAAAGTGAAACTTGATCGGAATGTGTTTTGTCTTGGAATGCATCATTGGAATCTTAGAGATACTTAAAGTATTGGTATTATCATAAAATATCAAAATAGGCTCGTCATATTCTACATGTATGTCCTGAAAAGTTTGCTTCATCTAGAGAACATCTGTACAACATGTTGTTGTTGCAATATACTTTTCTTTTGCTATGTACAATGATACTGAAGACTATGTATTTAACAACCAGGATACCATACAATCACCCAAGTACAAGGTTGCTCCATTTGTACTTCTTCTATCATCAATACTTCCTACCCAATTTGCATCTGTGTATGCAACTAGAGATACATCATTCCCTTTTGGATACCATAATCCATAGTCTTATGTTTCTTTGAGATATCTGAATATTCTCTTTACTTCCATAACATGTGTTTCCTTCGGTTCTGCTTGAAATATTGCAAACTATCCAACTTCTTGCATCACATCCGATCTTGAAGATGTCACATAGAGTAAATTTTCAATCATCAATCTGTAGATTCTATGATATGCATCCTTGGATTTATCATATTTTCTCAATTTTCCACTGTTCTTCATGGGAGTACTTACGGGCTTGCAATCAAATAATGAAATTTTAAATTCATTTTGCATGTCTTTATAAAAAAATTTACTCATCCTGTCATCATCACTTCCAAAAATAATGTCATCAACATAAAATTCAATTATGAATATACTACTTTGATTTAACTTTATGTAGATATTGTTGTCTGCATTGCCTTTCTTGAACCCTTGTTTTTGTATATACCTGTCCAATATTGAATACCATGCTCTGTCCATATAACATAAAACTATCCATGATTTGAATACTCAATTGCATACAATGATGACCCATTCTGAAGAATTATTTGACTTTGTTGTACCTGATCATTGCATATTCCTACTTCTCAAACTATCTTCTCAATCTGTAAATTAAAATTTGAATGTCTAGAACAATATGTACCAAATTTATCCCTATCTGAATAATTACATGGAATCCTCTATAGAATCATGAATCTCTACATGAAAAGTGTGCTAATGATATTCTCTTTAAATGTCAGTTGATAGCTGAAAGTTGCTCCTCAAATGATCAAACTATCATTGTTATCATTGAAAAATCATCCACAACATTGCACACAATGGTTGAATAAAGACATCAATTCCAGTAGCAATTAGTCCACCTACAACACCAAAATCCATCAAAAGGCACATAAATTATACACTTGGTTCAAAAATTAAAGTGCGCACATTCACCAAAGGAAGTGCGCACACTGTGCACAGAATGCACGAGCTAACACAACCCTAGGTGTGCATTGTGCATGACTGTCTACAAGACAATCCGCACACTTCTCATGAATGGTGCATTTATGAATCTTGTCGGCCCCTCAACCACTTCCAGTCTGACCCCCAACGCGATTTGACACTCAAATATGAGAAAAATCTAGCTTGGAGGTTGGTCAAGGGATAGGAAGTGCCCTAAAAGGCCCCTTTTTCACACTATGAACCAGTTGTATCTTGCCATGAATGAACACTATAAATATGTTCCATGGGTGTGCTAGAAAAATAATATCTTCAAGGTATTTTTATGTTGGAACAATTATTCTTTGAGAATCCTCTTTTCTCTTTGAATCATTCAAGCACTATAGCAAGGTCCATTCCACTCACCTCTTGAGAGGATTGGCATTGTATTTCTTCACCATTGTCACTTTCCATTGTATGAAGACAAGATCTCTCTATTAGGGAACTCAAGAGCCCTCCCAAGGAGGAAGAGAGGATTCATAAGTCCCTACCTTTCTCTACGGTGATAGCCTATCAATACATTGATCCATTGGTAGCTATTTGATTGTCATTTTTTTTTTTATGGTTCTAGTTCTTGCAAGCTTCTCTAACATTTATTTTCTTTTGTTTTAGTTTTATTTCCTTGTTTCACGTGTATTTGGTTATCTAATCAACTAACAAACCTCTATATTGTTTAGATGAATTAACTAAGGATGCAAGTGTTGTGTTTTTTCTCACCCATGTGACAAAACCAACCATATAGATTTGCTCACCCATGATGAATACCCAACAAGAGATAAACTCCACCCCACCACAAATGGGGCAATATAAAAACCTAGGTCACAATCAACCCAGAAATCCATTCGATCACAGTATCCTCCTTACCAGTGAAGAAGAGATTCTTCTGCAAACACGTGGCCTTCAATACGGAATTCCTCCTTGATATACCCCAACAACCTCCGAAACAACTTCATCTACAACAGGACAACCATTGATGATTCCATGCCCTAACACTGAACAAAACCCTATATGCCTTGTATACCTTTATGAGGAAATGTACATAACCCTCATGCTAGGGAAGCTCATAATTACAGCCTGGTCAACAACTTAGCACAGTCTCTTGTAGCCATGTATGTATTGGAGGTCCTCCAAACCTATCCATCGCAAGTCAAATCCTTACTTTTCGCCTTGGGGGCAGTCGACCCCGCTGATACTCAACTCATCACCTTTGATATAGATAGTGTGGAACCATGCCTCCCCGCCCTGGTAGCTTTTTAGATAGGAGTTAAGATCTGGAACATCACAGTTCATCAGTGCATCATCGATGAAGGTGCATCCACATGCATCATGTCCAAAGTAGTATGGCGAAACTAGGCTCACCTTAGCTAGTACCATCTGCCATCACCCTGAGAGATTATGATGGTCAACCATTGTTGGACGCAGACCTAGTCAAGACAAAAGGATATTTTTGGGAAGAGAAGCATGAAAGGAGGAAAGGACAGTTGGAAGGAAAAGCAGCACGTGTGAGGGAAGCATGTGATGCGCGCATGCAAGGAAGACCTAATGATGATAGGGTTAGCGTTTTTGCAATGTATTGTAATGGTTGATGATCCAAGAATATAAATAGGTAGTACTTAGAGAGAGAATATAGAGAGGACGTGAGAAGAGAACGGATGTCAGAAAGTTGTAAGAATTGTACTACTCAGTAAGTTGGCGAGCTAGGTACATAGTGAGTGACTTGATCCTGAGGGTTAGATCGCAGGCTGAGGAGTCCGGTGCGATCTAGTCAGCCTCACTGGGATCGAGGAGCATGTTGAAGAGAGTAAGATATGAGATTGTAACCATGCGAGGCATGACATATTACTGAACCATAATAAAGAGCTTGAGAGACAGATCTTTATGGATGTATCCCAAGAGGGGGTGAACCACAGTCAACCTATGTTATGTGAATGAATGTATCTTCTTTATTGTTTTTAAGTGGTGAATGTTAGATGAATTAATTAACTAATTACATATGGTATTTCACATGCATGAATAGAATGACTGCTACAATCATATGTTAGACTGAATAAATAAGGATTACAAGATACAACTGCAAATATCCACTCATTCCTAGGTTTCAAACACCTAAGTATTGTAGCCACCCATAGAGTTATCTTGGGTGAGACTGTGCAGTACACCCTGTGGGATGCGCTGCCTTATGGTCTACCAGAGGGGCCGATAGTTTTATATGGATTTTTTTGGGAGGTTATTAAATATGAACCAGGGTCAATCTATGATAGTAAGGTGGGATTAGGATAACTGATAAATAATCCTAAGTAGAAGAATAGAAAAACCAACAAATGGTTCTGTTGTCGGTTGGTTGGAACAGGATGGGCTTGAGTATATGAGATTTTCGAAAGGCGCATTAAAAGAATACCAGATTGGATGACAAGACATTGAGAGAATGAGAATATAAAAGGGGATGTTGATACCATGGAATCCAACGAAGGCATAGATAGAGAGTTGGCTTAAAACAAAGGAGTTGGAGTTTACGCAGAAATGTAACAGAAACCCGAAATTGACACAGCACAATTTTTTGGACAAGTACGTATTCAGTGACTTGCATGAAGTATTTTTCTGTGATTTCCCGCATGTATTGCAGGAATAGATAAAAAGGTTGAAAGACAACCATCCTACAAATCATATCTGACAGCTAGAGTGGAATCATGTACAGATCGTGCAGTTACAACAAGTTGAGAATACATTTATGTGTGCAGTATATTTTTGGCTAGATAGCATTGTTACAGGATTGATCACAAAGTTTGCAGTAGATACAGTGAAGTCTTACAGCGCAACAGAACAAGAGCTTTTAAAGGGACCTCGAGGTAGTTATATCAGATCGTTATATACTTCTATTAATATATTACTATATAAAAAAGGTGTAATGATAATGGCGTCACACAGCTAAACTTCTCTGCATGCATGTGGGAATGGGGGAAGCACTGACAGGCGAAGGAGAAATGGATAAAGGAAAGAAGGAGGAGACCTTGGACCCAATTATGATGGAAGAAGACCAAATCAAATCGATCATGGAAGCATATGGAAGAACGCGTAGTGGAGTACCCTACCAATATAAGATGAACACTAAGAAGAGAGTCGTAGCCACGAGGGAGGGCTTGGAAAGTGATGAAGAAGAGGTAGAGGATCTTTGGGTTGTGGAGAAGATTGAGGAAATCATGCGCGCGACATATGAGAGGAAGACGAGAGGTCCAAGAGTGGGAATAGAAGCCAACACTCGTATCCATATCAATGTTAGTGTGGAACCCATAAACCCATGTGCGACTAATACACCAAGAAGAACACCGCCATTTAGACAACCAAATTTTGGGAGAAGGAAGATAGCACGAGGTACATCTAAACAAGGAACAACAACTGGGGGATCCTTTTCAGGAAGCATTATTCAAGTATCTACACCGCACAGAGGTAGTAGCTAAACATTCAGGATGGTCAGACATGATCCCACCATCAGATTACCAGAATTCAAAGAAGAGGCATCAGAGGACCCCAAGAAGCACTTGTTTATTTGTGAAAAGATCTAGGAAGTGAAATAGATCAAAACTGAGGACACTAAACTTGTGCAGCTATCTATCATGCACTAGATTGGTACTTGATTTTAGTTGCAAACAGTCTGCCAGGGATAGCCAAAATAATTGGAGATATCAAAAAGTTATTGATAAATGAATTCTAGAATCCTAGTTCATAGGATCAATACACAAATGCAATGATAGATATTTGACGGAAACCAGTACAATCTATATGGGAGATTGACTAGAGATTCAAACGATTGAAGCGAAAGCTAAAGTATGTCATGAAAGATATACATCATAGGCATATGTTCGTCAATTCACTGCTACCACATTTGAAATACCCTTTGCGACAATATAAGTTTCAAAGACATGTAGAGGCTCTACATGATGCCCTACAACTGGTAGAGAACCAATATCAGAAGACAGATCCAGCCATAGAATATTTGAAGGAGGATCTGAAGAACTTAACATTCCAGCTAAATCAAAACAAGGGTAAGGACAAAAGAGAAGTCATTTGGTGTACCACATGTAGGACAAAAGGACACCATAAGAATGAATGTCCAACATTTTCATAGTACATGGAAAGAGGAATGCCAAACCCATTGCCAAAAGGAGGACTATGGTGTGATATCTGTAAGAAACAGAGGCATGATCCATATCACTTCCCAATGATGCAGAAGTACCAGATAGTACGTAAGAGCTCATATTGCAAATTTTGCAATTCAATAGGCCATGATGACAAAGATTGCAGGACCATGGAACTGATGAGGGAAATAACATCAGATGCTTACAGGGTGCAGGAAGAAATTTTGATCAGGCAAGCCGCACCATAGTTTAACCAATTACCAACCCGTATAACACTATGCAACAACAATATAACACTGTGCAACCGTAGTAAAATACTGCGTAGCCACACTATAATCCTATGCATTATAACTAGGCACCTCAGTACAATGCACCACGAGGATATTGAGTTGGCTATAGAGGTGGAGGAAGAGGAAGAGGAGGCTTTGGAAGAGGCAGAGGACCAGTCGTATACCACAATTGTCAACAACCAAGACACTATGCAAGAGAATGTCCACTTCCACCTGCGACATGTATGTATTGTCGCGCATCAGATCATGACATAGAAGAATGTCCTACACTATTGGGAAAGATCCAGGACAAGAGAAATCAGAAAAATCATAATGTTTAATGGATTTCGGTGGAAGCAAGGGATGAAGGAAGAAACATCAACATAGTTATGTGGGGAGGAGATAAGATAGGAAATGATGCAATAAGACAAGATCCATCATAACACCAATGGGTGAAGAAGAATGTTGAACCAAAGAAGCAGTTTGATGAGATGAACGAAAATGAGATATTCAAGTAGGCCAAACAAGAATTCTTGAATCCATACATTGGATCGACATCAACTGTGTAGCATGCCCAGGAAGTACCATCATACGAGATGCCTCCATTACTGGATCACACCAAAGAAGCACAACCTCTAGGACAAGTAAGTATGATTAAAGGTTTTTTGCAATCCTATGTTAAACTACTAAATGATCCATCCTTTGTTAAAGTATTACAAAATATGCTAGAAAGATGTATCACATAGGTAGAAGGAAACCTAGAAAAGAAAACAATTAATCATTTGCATACAAGGAGGAGAACAAGCAGAGAATTTAGACTAAATGCCAACATTGGAGATTTCAACATGGGAGATATTATACTGGATTTAGGATCTGAATTAAATGTATTACCCAAGAAGACATGGCAATGTATGGGATAGCCCACATTAGGATATTCACCTGTTCAGCTGAAACTAGCAAATCAAGATAGAGTTATACCAATTGGACGACTAAAGAGGGTGATAGTAGATCTGGATGGAGTGCGCACTAAAGCCGATTTCGAAGTAATAGAGATAGTGGATGGTACAACACCTTATCCTTCATTTCTTGGCTTGGAGTAGGTGTTTGACAATCGGTCCATAATCAACTTAAAAACAAGGAATATGACATTTGAGTCAGGAGAATACAGATACATTGTGCCATTGGACCCATCAGAAGGGGAAAGGTTTGTAGAACCTACTTTCTTAGACCTGCAGGAAATTAACCAGTTGTATAGAACAATCGCGCAAGAAAACGATTATGTGAACCCAACTGCAGATGGGGTACTCAATTGGAGAAGCATCACCTCATGCATGTCAGACTTAGATACGGGCTTAGAGAATTGTCATTAGAGGTTACACAAAGTCTCCACAAGAAGATGTGAAAGAATATACCGCGCAGTAAGATGGGTAGGTACAAACATAAGGGAACCTTCAAGCTTCCATGGGGTGAATGACTTAGAAGTATTCTTAAAATGATACAAATATTAAGTGTTAGAACATCAAAGGATCTTGTCCCTAGATATAGCACTCAAGGAAACACCTGCAAGATTTTGGGGTGTGCACAAGGAGACAGTTAAGAACTGGTACCAATGTAAGCGGTTAATACCTATTAGATTTGGTGCCAAACAGGGAACCAACCAACTACAGAAATATGATAGACATAACACTTGGATAAGTGTAGAAAGCTATGGAGGATGACACCACCAGAGGAATGGCCTCATCATTGTTTCACACATTAGAAGGGATTCCAGCAAACTAGTATACATACCAAGAATTGCGCAGAGGAACTACAAACTAGATAGTATTACAGCAGAACTTTACAATCACTTTCTCATTTGAACATGAGAACCCAAACATAGACTCAACACTTAAATGAATCAAAGGGGTGATATTCATTAAATAATCAGAAGTTTAACTCATGACAGAAGAACAACAATACAACAAACAGACATTAAAAGAACTATTTCCATGCTACAATGTGTAGGAAGAAGCACCAAATGAAGATGACCCGCAAAACATTCAGATTATGGAAGTTGAAGGTGAAAGAGAAGTGGAAGGTCCACCTCTGGAATTACAAGTATTCGTTGTGTTGATCAAGGTGAATAAATTCAACATTAGGACAGTTGAGAATCCCAAAATGGCCAGCATTGGAGATTATTGGGATGATCAAATAGTGGAAAGCATAACAGAGTTATTGAGCGAGTACAACAACCTCTTCCCAACAACGTTCATAGAAATAAAAGCCATAGCAGGAGAGCTAGGTGAAATGAAGATACCTCTCAGATCTTAGGAAATACCAATAAGACAAAGACCCTATATATTAAACCCAATATATAAACAAAAAGTGAAAGTCGAAATTGATAGGATGTTGGAGGCTAGAATCATAGAACCTGTAGAGGAATCTAAATGGGTAATCCCTATGGTAGTTCAGGAGAAGAAGCAGGGAGGGATAAGGATATGTGTCGACCTGAGGAAGTTTAATGATGCATGCCTACATGACCCGTTCCCTAATCCTTTCACAAATGAGGTGTTGGAGAATGTAGGAGGACAAGAAGCTTACTCATTCACTGATGGATTATCAGGCTACCATCAGATCAATATAGCCACGGAAGACAGATAAAAGACCACTTTTTCCATAGAATGGGGATCCTACCAATACCCATTCATGCCATTTGGACTGAAGAATGCACCAACAATAGTTTTCAGAGTAGTCATAGTTGCATTCAAAGAATTCATCCACCAGTTTCTAGAGGTATATATGGATGATTGGAAAGTCTATAGTCTGTTGAAATACCATGTAGAGGTGTTGACACTAATGTTATAAATATGCAGGCAGTATCATATATAGTTAAACATAAATAAGTGCATCTTCGTAACACCCTTTGGGATACTATTGGGCCATATAGTATGCAAACAAGGCTTGCTTGTAAATCCTACCAAGATTGCAGTAATTGTTAATCTACCAGCACCAAAATTAGTACATCAGTTAAGAGAAACATTGGGACACACAAGATACTACCAGAAATTCATAAAAGAATATGCACATATCAATGTTTCAATGGAGAAATTGTTGAGAAAATACAACAAGTTTCAGTGGAATGAGGACTGTCAGCGAGGATTGGACACCCTGAAAGAGAAGATGGTAGTCACACCAATACTAGTATTCTCATATTGGGAAAATACATTCCATGTGCATGTAGATGCATCAACCATATCACTTGGAGCTATTCTAGTGCATCCAGGAGCAGGAGAATTGGACCATCCTATAGAATTTGTTAGAAGAAAATTGTCATAATCAGAATAGAATTACAATACCACAGAGAGAGAAAGCTTAGCTATGCTCTTTGTGCTTCAGAAGTTCATAAATTACTTATTTGGAAAACATTCCAATATGTTTACGAACCATTAATCTCTCAAATACCTCATCAACAAGCCAGTGTTGGGGGGGATAATTTGTAGATGGTTATTGTTGTTCCAGGAATTTGATTTTGAAGTGATAGTCAAACCAGGGAAGTTGAATGCAGGACTTGATCACCTGTCAAAGATAACTAATAGAGAGGAACCTACGAATCTAGAGGACAACTTTCTCGTTGCACATCTATTTTCAGTCCAAGTAGCTGATGAATATTTTGCAAACATCATTCAATACTTGAATATAGGTACTTTTCCACAAGAATTCAACTTTGTGCAGAAGAAAACTTTGGTAGTCAGGGTTGTAGACTATAAATTGATTGCAGGACACTTATACAAGATGGGTGCAAACAACATATTGGGAAGAAGTGTACTAGAACATGAAATACATAGGATTTTAGCAGAATCCCATGAGGGAATAGCAGTAGGACATTATGCATGAAAATCTACTGCGCAGAAGGTATTGTGCGCAGGACTATGGTAGACGATTGTTCACAAAGACTCAAAGGACTATTGCCAGAGATGTGATGTATGTCATAGGGTTGATAAACCGAATAGAGGGTACAAGATGCCTATGAGACCACAAGTAACCTTGCAGGTATTCAAAAAATGGAAAATAGATTTTGTGGGACCAATTAACCCACCAGTAAAAAAGTCATGAGCGAGGTATATTATTACTGTGGCATATTACTTAACAACATGGGAAAAATAAGCACCAGTAAACAATTGCAGCACAAAGACAACAACGCACTTCTTGTTTGAGCAAGCAATCACTAGATTTGGATGCCCGAAGATTTTGATGAGTGACCAAGGCACTCACTTCATTAACATCACTATTAAGGATATGACTGAGGAGTTTGAAGTTTATCATCAAAAGAGTACACCATATCATCCTCAAGCAAATGGAACAGTGGAAGTTGTTGGCCCTTGGCCAAGTTTTGAGGAAACATTGGTCGTGTTTGACCACTTTTGGGACTTTGATAGGTTGTTCGAAGATGGAGCACTCAGGTGGAGCGGAGATCGTGGGATCTCACTTGTTTTGCAGGCTTGTGGACCCAACAAAGGGTTTTTAGGGTTTATTTAACGGGTTATGGTATGTTGGCCCATGGGTTTACCCATGTTTAGGCCTTTTTGTAATTGTATAAATAAGTAGTAGCTAAGCAAGGTAGAAGGAGAAATTAGCTTAGTGCATGACTACTAGTGGTTATGTGATTGATGGGTTGATTTTGGCTTAGTGCAAGAAGTTGTAAGTGCTTTGTGCTACTAAGGCATTGGCTCTGTGCCTTGATCTGATTTTGAGGAAGGTGGATATATTGCATGGTGCGTAGATCACCTATCCACTGCGGAGTTGGGCTCTGTGGCTTTGTGCACAGGAGAATATGAATGGAGGGAGATCGAAGACTAATAAATAAGAGGAATAAGTTGGTGGATGTAGCCCCGCACTAGGGTGAACCACGTATATCTTGTGTTTTGATGTGCTCTATGTGATGTTGTTTATGAGGTTATTTTCTTAGTGTTGTTGTTGTTATGTATAATGAATGCATATAATGTTATAGCTTAGTGCTTAATGATGTGAATGAATGCTAGATCTGAGTTAATGTTGTGTGCTAAGTGATTGGAAGTGTTAGATATTGATTATTACTGTGTTTCTCTGTAATAAGGGTTAATATGCAATGTACATGAGAATCATAACCTAATGCATCTTGTTGCCTAAGTGATTTGTTAAGTATTGTAATCATAGATCTATGTCCCATCTTGGTTGTAAACACCTGAGTCCTACAACCATCCCTTCCTCTACCTCGAGTGAGACTTCATCTGCTTCGCAGGTGTTTCCAAAAGGGTCGGTAGTTAGGTTTTTGTTGGTGTGTTGTTGAAGTGTTGAACCTTGGGTCTGCCCCTGTGCCAACAAATGGTTCTATTGTTGGGACCTGAAATTGTGATTGCTAGGGACTCAACAAAACAGAAAGCTTTGTGCGTAGATATGTTGTTGTAGTGCATAGTATTCTACTTGACTTGTGAAGCTTTGTGCTAAGAAAAGAAACTGGATCTGAAAGAAAGAGGTAAGATATTAAAGCTTTTTGCTCTAGTCAAGGTAAGATAAGTGGAAATATTTTCTTTGAAAGTATGAATCTAGGTATGTTTGATAGATTTTGTTCTAGTCTGAAAGCTAGGGCACAGTTAGAAGAAAGAGTTGATCTGAATAAATTTGATAGAAATAGAGAAAAATGTGTTATTCCTATGCATAGAAAGAATTTTTGGACTAATAAGTGGATGCAGAAACCTAGAAAGAATTTTTGTAGATTGTAGGTACAGCAATGTGATCCCAATGCATAGTACATGAAAGATTGGGGCTCGTTTAAAAGAAAGAGAAGATTGACACTGTGTTATAATTGCAGAATATCAGGACATCTTGCTCAAGAATTCCTTGGTGTAGGTCCTATTTGTCTATATTGTAAATCTATTGGTCATGAGGTTGAGGATTTCCCAAGAATGATTGCTAAAGTTGAAAAGATGAACAACAGACAAGGAAACTATAAAGAAGGTCAAGAGACCGAGAAACATACAGAAAAATAGTCAGAGACCATGTTAATACAGTTAAAAGAAGAAATGGATGATCACAGAGACATCAGTTTACTAGATATCCTGAAAGAAAAATAGTGCATAGTTACAAGGATAGAAGACTATGACATAGACTATGTATTGGATGAAGAAACACATGTGAATATTATGCCAGAAAGCACTTGGGAAATTTTGGGAAAGCCTGCTATGATACCTCCATTGGGAAGGATAGGCTTCTTTAAAGGAAAGATGATAACCCTATGTGGAAGAGTTACTAATATACCTATGATTTCTCATGGAACTACAACTGAAGAAGAATTTGAAGTTATTAGGTTTGTTGAGAACAATGCCCCTTTCCCACTTTTACTAGGAAAGACTTGGATTGAAAAGGATCAAATCAGAAGGAAAGAAGCTGCATAAAAGAAAAAGAAAGAACTAAGGTATTTCATAGCTCGAAGAATAGATCGACTGATAGAAGAACGAGAAGTTGAGTCAAAGCAGCAGAATGAAAGAGAAGTAGATATCAAATTTTAAAGAGCGCGTGAAGGTTTAAAGGACCTATCCATGCAAGAAGAAAGTATGTCCACCCAGGACCTAGTAAGAAAAGAGGTATTACCTTTGAACCCTTTGAAAGAACATCTGCAGTGTGAAGTCACTACGCTAAGAACAGATAAGAATAAGAATGGAAAGAGGAATCTGAAGACTTGGGTCACAGGAAAGAAGGAAAGGAAGCTCAATAAGAAGAAATCCAAGTTAGAAAAACTACGGTAAATTCCATAAAAGACTTCGCAGGATGCAGATCTACAGAACTCGAACTTCGTCGGAATAACATAATCACGCAGAATGGGACTTCACCACGGCAAAGATATATGACCGTTGGAGGCACCCTGGCCGTTAGAATAATGCTCCAGAATGGCTAGAAATGCAGCTATTGTTGGAGAGACCGTCATTGGGTTGTTGATACCGCGCCATAACAGACGGATTCGTATTGATTGAGGTGTTCCTACTTGTAGGAGGAATTCGTTATGACATTGCCTATTTAACCCGACGGACGTTGCGCGTAGACCACTTTTTGCAAACCAAGATATCCAAGCTAACAGAGAATCAATTGCATATCTCATTGTGCTTTCTATACCTCTCCATTCATTTGATTACCTTGCTTGTCTATTCTCCTACATGAGTTATTTGATTACAAGTGTGCATGAAGGGAGAACGTAGCGCAGTAGAGAAGTCTGTGGAGGCGATACTTGTAGACCTCATGACTGAGAAAGTCATGTATGTAGGACTACAAGTGTCATCAACTAGGGGCCTGCAAGCCTCCCCCTCGACTGGACGTCATTCTAATTGAACCATGACTGAGAAGTGGAGCAAGCACTGTGATGATCTAGCTAACGTGAAGCATATCCTTTCGGTCTTTCCAGACTACATCCCATCTCTGGTTGGTGCGGTTATATGCGACAGCATCCCATGGGATTTCGAGTACACTCTGATCACTGCATACATCCTGAAGGGGATACACATAGTTGGACCTTAGTTAAGACATATCCCAGCACTGAAGAACAATGACTTCAACCTCGGATACCTAAATAACTATGTGATTCTCACACTGCATAGGTACTTGATGAATATGGCTGGGAAGACATCGCACATAGTCACCCAACCACGGATAAAGGAGCTTGCGCAGTCGACGATCCTGAATGTAATGAAGATTCCTCACTTTGGCCAACACCAGGAGGTTAACACTTGCATTAAACTCCTCCTATCATGCTATCATGGAGGCTATATGTGGCTTGACATGCGCATCATTGTGGATCCAATGCTGATCCACTTGATCACAAGACTAAGCATGCAGGGACTAGACCCTTAACAGTTCTACCCAGGGAAGGCTGTAGATCGCTCCCTAGCACATCGCATAAAGGAAGACTATGGCGATGTAGAGAAGGGAAAGTGAGGCTACAAGGTAGCCTCCATTCAATATGGCACAGTGTGCCTATCTTGTTAGCTTATAGATGGTAAGCTCATTAGAAAGAACCGTCCAACACAGGTTACTGTATTTGTAGTAGACCTAGCCAGGAAGTGTGTAGAAGGATTGCAAATGAATTGTGCGAGCTACCTCCTTAATGCGTTGGAAAAGGATTGTTGCGAAGTGCAAGATCAGGGATATGATTTTTATTTTAGTTCTCTATTGATATTGATCGCATTTTCCACTTAGAAAATTCCGGAAGGAGCAGCCTTCTCAGAAGTGGAGCCATCGGAGTCGTTGGCTGCAAGGTTCTCCACCTTGTGGTATACAAATGATATGGCAAAGCAGTGGAAATCGAACGCAATGTTCCATGCTTACTACCTACAGCTAAAGCATGCTATTGAAGCATTCCCACGAATGATACCCAACACTTTTCATCAGTACAGGCCTCTAGCGAAGTTCTGTACATATCGACACTTTATTTATATCACTGCGCGTAGGGATGAAAGTAAGGAGGATTTGCAGTCCTATTACAAGCTGACCGACGAAGACATGGAGAAGATAAACAAAGAATGGATAGTAGAGTTCCTTGTACCATTGGAAGATGCAGAACTCTCTAACCCCAACATCATAGGAAGTCCATTGGTCACCCGGGTTGAACATGATGGACAGGCTAGTGTGAAGAAAAATAAGAAAAAAGAGGAAGTGCAGAACATAGAAATTGATGAGGAGGACAGTGCCTCAGAGGAAAGTAGGCATGACTCACTTGCAGGAGGAGGAGGAGACGAAGTGAACCAAAAATAAGGAGGGTAAGAAGGAGAAAATCAAGACAAAGGTGAAGTTACACTGCCGAAGGATCCCCCTACAGAGGCCGAGACATTGAAGAAAAGGAAGGTTTCCCCGCAGAAACCCTCAACACGAAAGAAGGCTCGAGCCAATAAGCCTCAGTTGAAGAATGTGCTCACAGTGGATGATGTCGATCTCATCATTGCAGTCGCAGAAGATGACTTAGAGGATATCTTGCAGAGACATGAAGCAAAGAAAGAAACATTGTATGACAAAATAGAGAAGGAGCTCAAGGACATACAGCAAGCTATCCATTTGAGTCATACCCAATTATAAAGATTAGAAGATTAAACAAAGGCTCAACTTCATCGAGTCTAAGAAGAAAAGGAGAAAGCTACATGGGTTGTGAAGCAAGAAAAGGAGAAGGTATTAGAGAAACTTTGAGTTGCGCAATAGGAGAAAGATGAAATCAGGGCAATGTTTGAGGAGGACAAAGAGAAGATGCAGAAAGAAAAAGACCAGTTGCTCGCAGAGAAGACTGTGCTAAAAGAGGTAGTGACTAAAGCACTTCACTCTATTTCGGGCTTGGCACAGGAGGAACCAGAGTCAACCAAGATGCAAGTGGGGAAGCTCACTGAATCCATTCAACAGCTTCAATAAAGGATAATGGAGTTAGAGCTCCAAATAGTGTCAAGCACTCCGCAAGAAGTGTGCGATCAGAGAGAAGAAATCGCCAAAAGTGCAACAGAAAGAATCAGGGCACTCACCTCAGAGTGTAAGCAACTGAGTGATTAGAGTACGTAGACCTATGAGCGCCTTGCAAAAGATCCAGATCTGAAGAAACTGGAAGCACAGCTCCAGGGGGCAAAGCAGCAGGAATCCATCATGCAAGCGTAGATGAAGCTGCTTAGTGCAGTTAAGAAAATGAAGCGATCACAAGAGCAGTGCACCATCCAGCAGTAGGTTACTTCCATCCAAAGCAAATTCATGGAGGTGACACAGAGACTCCATCCGATGCAGGACGAAGCTTGCACACTTTTTGAAGATATTGAAGGTCGAGGCTCACAGCTAGACCAAGTTGTTGCGATAATGGAAAAGCGCCTGGAAGGTCCCATTAAGAAACAAGTGATTCGGGAGTTCATTGAGGAGGAGGCTCTAGTGAAGTAGCAAGTCGAGGCATCTCGAGCTAATCTCGAGGCCTTAGAAGAAGCACTACCTAGATCTGAGTGACTTGGGACGAGTCACAGGTGAGTGTTGGGGGCATGTTGGCCCTTGACTAAGTTTTGAGGAAACATTGTTCATGTTTGACCACTCTTGGGACTTCAAAAGGCTGGTTGAAGATGGAGCACCCAGGCAAAGTGGATATCACAGGATGTTGCTTGTTTTGCGAGCTTGTGGACCCAACAAAGGGTTTTTAGGATTTATGTAACAGGTTATGGGATGTCGGCCCATGGGTTTACCCATGTTTATTCCTTTTTGTAATTGTATAAATAAGTAGTACTAAGAAAGGTAGAAGGAGCAATTGGCTTAGTGCATGACTATTAGTAGATATGTGCATGATGGGTTTATTTTGGCATAGTGAAAAAAGTTGTAAGTGCTTTGTGCTACTAAGGAGTTGGCTCTGTGCCTTGACCTGATTTTGAGGAAGGTGGATCTAGTGCGCGATGCGCAGATCACCTGTACACTGTGGAGTTGGGCACTGTGGCTTTGTGCATAGGAGAAAATGAATGTAAGGAGATATAAGACTAATAAATATGAAGAAGAAGTTGGTGGGCGTAGCCCCACACTGGGGTGAACCATGTATATCCTGTGTTTTGATGTGCTCTGTGCGATGTTGTTTATGAGGTTATTTTCTTAGTATTGTTGTTGTTATGTATAATGAAAGCATATAATGTTATATCTTAGTGCTTAATGATGTGAATAAATGCTAGATCTGAGTTAATGTTGTGTGCTAAGTGATTGGAAGTGTTAGCGCTTGATTATTACTATGCTACTCTGTAATAAGGGTTAATATGTGATGTACATGAGAATCATAACCTGATGCATCTTCTTCGCTAAGTGATTTGTTAAGTGTTGTAATCACACATCTATGTCCCAGCTTGTTTGTAGACACCTGAGTCCTACAACCCCCCTTCCTCTACCTTGGGTGAGAATTCATCTTCTTTGCAGGTGTTTCCGAAAGGGCCGGTAGTTAGGGTTTTCTTGGTGCATTGTTGAAGGGTTGAACCCTGGGTCTTCCCCTGTGCCAACATAAGCCTTCAATAATATCCTCGAAAATTCACTGAAAAAGATCTATAATGTTAATAGGGACAATTGGGACTTGAATATACCAGCAGTATTGTGGGCATACAGGAACACATGCAAAAAATTGGCAGGGCAGACACCATTCATATTGGTGTATGGAAAAGAAGCAGTGGTGTCATTAGAGTTTTTGGTACCTAGTCTGTGTGTAGCAACAATTACAAACATGACAGAGTGAGGTGCAGTACAAGAAAGGCTAAGTCAGTTGATGATCATGGAGGAAGATAGGATTCTAGTAGGGTTTCACCAAGAGGTACAGAAAGCAAGGGACAAAGATTGGCATGATAGGCATATCAAGGGGAAACATTTCAAGGAGGGAGACCTAGTTTTGACGTACAACAGTAAATTTCTTCAACACCCAGGAAAACTCATAATGCATTGGTTGGTACCATATGAAGTAAAGACTATCACAGATGAGGAGCTATAAAGTTGAATTATTTAGGAGGAAAAAAACTCAGATGAATGATCAATGGGAGTCGATTGACGCTGTATAGGGACAGTCAACTTGCTAGCACTTAAAAAAAAACAAAATCGACAACAAAGGATTGTGCGCAGCAATAGAGGGGTTACCGTGCTAGACATCAAAACATGGCAACCAATGAAAGGAGATATAGCACGATGAAAATAAAATTCCCATGCGCACTGGCCAAACAACATCACTCGCACTCGAAAATGTTAGCACGCCAACAAAAGGACCAACGATCAAAAAAAGGTGGAAATTGCAAAAATGGAGGGTACGACTGGCGGTGTTTATCAAAATTGAATGACAAAAAATATTGAAGATACGTCGCATTAATCACGCGAATTGGCGGCGTCAAGGGAATTCAATGGTAGGTACATGGGAAGCACCAGTTCATTCAAAATATAGCTTGGGTAACTTCTCTGAGAAGTTTCACACAATTTCTATATAAGGAAAGCACGAGGGTATCGAAAGGGTTATTGTGAAATTGAGAAAGCATAGAGCGACAGAGTACACGGAGTAGAAAGTGAGTTTGCAGGAGTTACAGAAGGACCTAGCTCAACGGAGACCATTTTAACCACCATGGCACCAACCAAGCTAGTAGCATCGATCCAGGCTTGTAAACGACCTCGAAGAAACCTTAGAGCACCTCAATAGCCACAAGGAATCAAACAGGAAACTGCTCGAACTACTGAATTCGTCAACCTGGATGAAATCCCTTCGCCCAATATGAAACCAGGGAGCCCCACATGAGTGGTGGAGGAAACACAACAAACAACAACAATGGGCATGGATATTGATATGTCAGAAGTGGGACGAAGCCATTAGGCCAAGGACACATGCAATCCTTTGCATCCTGAAAACCATGAAGAAGCCCCAAGGGTTAATGGGATGGTCCCAAACCAGACAGAAGCGGCCATGCCAGAAATGTCACACACATCAGCGTCGGAGAAACAACATGAGGGCATAGTATAAGATGTCACCGTTTTTCCAGAGGCGTATATAGAGGAGAGAACAATGGAGGTTGGAACCTCGAGTCAGCCATCACAGCGAAAGGGTAAGAAGCCAGTAGAAATATCACCATGCAGGAATGTTGCAACAACCATAGTCTTACCACACATTCCGGAAGGGGTGCATATCACGACTAACCTGTTAGGATGCGTGGAAAGACTACGATACTCAGATCATGATGTGACCGACATGGAGAAGTTTCCTTAGTTTTCAAAACAATTTTGCTTGGATAGCGTGGTTATCGGACCCTTCGGAGAGCCAATTTTCCAACCAAAAAAGTGGGTAGCCATACTGGCCAAAACCGAGATTCTAAACCTATTGGATATCCATACTTTCGAAGGGGCCACGACGTAAACAACTGGGTCAAGAAGCTGATGGAATTTACCCACAGAGGATACCTATGGGTGGAGGAGCCTGTCTCGATAGATGTAGAGCTCATTGCGTTTATTACAAGGATTCCATATTAGGGGGGGAGCCCTATACAATTCGTCAATGACAATACAAAGGAGAAGGCGTTGGCTGAGGAAATCAAGAAGACGTATGGCACAAAAAGAGGGTCATGCAGAATCATCATTAAGCGTATCAGTGACGCAGCAACAAGGCTGACCACCAAACTCATGGCATGCAAGTTGCTCATGAAGTGTTGCAAAGAGGAAGTCCATGTCGAGGTCATCATAGCTGCAGAATATTGTGTAGAGGGAACTATACTTAGCTAGGCCTCATACTTGTTAAATATGTTAATTGAGGACTGTAAAGATGCACAGGACCTAGGGATAGAGTTCCACTACTCTTGGTTACTCATCCTAATCACCTTGGTCAGATGGAGGGAGCCTAAATATACATACTTTTGTGAGCGATCCACTCATTTCCACGCAATGAAATACCTATCATTGGGGAGCACTTAAGACCCCAAAAACAAAAGTGCAAATGCAAGCATGTTCGTAGGGTATTACAACGACCTGAAGGAAAGTATTGCCAACACTTGGTGGATTATGCCAGAAGTGGTTGTACAATATCGAGACATATCCAAATTCAAAGCGACCAGAAATACATTATGATCCAAGCACGAAAGGATCCTAAGAAGGAATGGCTACAACTGTGATACTGCATCAAAGAAGAGGACGTAGAGATGGTCATCAAGGATTGGAAAGATGATTGGAGAGTTCCAGTTCTGATTCAAGAGATGTCCATGGATAAGGAGGCTCATGTAGGGAAAGAATAGACACGTATAGGAGAAAAAATGACTCCCAAGAAGATAAATCTAAGTCAGAAGACGACACAACAGAAGAAATGGGGTGCATCAAAGAAAGGTACCCAGGCAGGGAATAAGGACACCACCCAGACACCGTAGGAATAGGAAAAAGAGAATGAGACAGCATAGGGAAACACATCAAGTGATACCCAACAGGAACAAGTCCAGACCAAGAGGAAGATTATACACACTAGGGGTGCGCACAAGAAGGCTAAGGCGCACCAAACTCCACCATAGTATACAATCACCGAGGATGATGTGGACCTCGTTGTTGAAAGAATCCACGACCAGGCAGCTGAGGACTTTGAAGACATGCAACACCAAAGGGACCAGATCTAGGAGGAGTTGGCCAAGATGAGGTAGCTCCTAGAGTAGATCATAGAAATGCAAAGGGCGGGTAGAAGAATAGAGTCAGTCCCCACACCATCACAAGTAGGAGCCAAGGTTGTGTCCAACAAGAAGTATATGATCCATACGATAGCATAGGTGAGCTCGAATTTTCACGTTACACCCAGCACGTTGTGTATGGATGAGATTGTGGGTTAGACATGCTTTAAATATCTAGCACAAATACAGTTGGTAATGGGGCAGATACCAACCAAGGCACTATATAAACTACAAATCAGCGTCGTGCAAAAGGTACAGTCACATGCACACACAGACGCAGCAAAGTTGCAGCACACGAAGGATAGTAGAGAAGATTTGGAGTTGGTGCTAGAGCAGGTCAAGCTCAAGACCAAAGATGAGAAAGATCACGTGGATAGGCTCGAGTAGAGATTTCTCGTAGCCTATGAAAAATCCCAAAGAGCGCATAAATAGGAGAGCCCACGATGACACAGAAAATTGATCAGATTGTGCAAACAATCGATCAATATAGGCAGGAGATCGAGAACCTCCAGGAACAACTCATCCCTACCACTCCCTTGGAGGTCAAGGAATAAAAGAAGCACAAAGAAGCAGGGAAGATGGAGGAAACAGAATGAAAAGTCAGCACAGTTGTCGAATTGTTTGATACAGTAGCACAGCTATGAACAAAGATGGAGGAGAATCAACAGGTCCAACAGTGGGACCGAGAAGAGGAAAGGATAAGTGCAGTTATCCAGGACCTCAAGCCAAGGTAGAAGACAATGAAAATCACTTAGAGCCTCAAAGTATTACAAGATATGAAGAAGTTGCAAGTAGATCTCATAGCCACACAGACACAGATGAAGGATCAACAAGCTCAAATGGAACCTCTCCAAGAGATAATAGTGAACATCATTGCGCAGGAAGAAGAGGCAAAGAAGAACATGGCACAAACTCAGACATAGTGCGCATAGATGATCAACGAGGAGATTACAATGAAATTATTGGATGCACTCATAGAAAATACCGCGCAAGCTCAAGCACAAGAAAGGGAACTCATAGAGAAGTTACAAACTCTCACAGGAGTTGTTGAAGAAGTGCACAAAGTTTAGGTGGCTCAAGACAAGCCACATGTCAGTGTTGGGGGCCTATTGGACACAGACCTAATCAAGAGAAAAGGCTATTTTTGGGAAGAGAAACATGAAAGGAGGAAAGGACAGCTGGAAGGAAAAGAAACACGTGTGAGGGAAGCACACAAGGTGCGCATGCAAGGAAGACCAAACGATGTTAGGGTTGTTATTGCAATGTATTGTAATGGTTGATGAGCCAAGAATATAAATAGGTTGTACATAGAGAGAGAATATAGAGAGGGAGAGAGAAAAGAATAGATGGTAGAAAGTTGTAAGAAATGTACTACTCAGTAAGCTGGTGAGCTAGGGATGCAGTGAGAAACTCGATCCTGAGGGTTAGATCGTAGGCTGAGGAGCCTCGTGCGATCTAGTCAGCCTCACAGGGATCAAGGATCCTATTGAAGAGAGTAAGATCTGAGATTGTAACCACACGCGATGTGACATATTACTGAGCCATAATAAAGAGCTTGAGAGACAGATCTTTGTGGGCATATCCCGGAAGGGGGTGAACCATGGTAACACATGTTTTATGTGAATGAATGTATGCATCTTTATTGATGTTAAGTGGTGAATGTTAGATGAATGAATTAACTAGTTAGATATGGCATTTCACATGCATGAATAGAATGACTGCTACAATCAGATGTTAGACTGAATAAATAAGGATTACAAGATACAACTACAAATCTCCACTCATTCCCAGGTTTAAAACACCTAAGTATTGCATCCACCCATAGAGTTATCTCGGCTGAGACTACGCAGTACACCCTGTGGGCTACATTGCCTTCTGGTCTACCAGAGGGGGCGATATTTTTAGAGGGATTTTATTGGGAGGTTATTAAATCTGAACCAAGGTCAATCTATGACAATAAGTTAGGATCAGGATAACCGATAAAGAATCCTAAGTAGAAGAATAGAAAAACCAACAACCATCATCCCCTGAAGGGCTCTTCCAAAATGTCTGTGTAGAACTTGGGGGAAAAACCATCTTGATTAACATTGAAGTTATCGATGCCCCACTTGATTACAATATCTTGTTCGCACGTAGATACATGTATTCTATGAAGGCGGTAGCCTCTTCTATGTTTCATATGATGATGTTCCCCCACAACGGGAAAATCGTCACCATTGACCAATTTACACATTACGAGCCTAATCATTCCACCAACATTGATAATATCCTCCCTCTTGTCCGCACTAGATCAGATGATTTTTCAATCATCGACATTGGTCCTGGAGTATTTAAGTACCCATCCTTGTTAGGGGAATATCATGGAGCACCACCTCTCCTACACCCTTATATTTCAGCACAAGTGTGTATAGTGTCTTCCAATGGAACAGATATCAGAGACAATACTCCTCTCACTGAGGCCCCTCCCCACATTGAAATTCCACCATTCCAAGAACTATTACCTCAGGAGTTCCCTGAGAACCCCATTGCACCACTTGTCTCATATCCCCCCCCCCCCTCCAAGGGAAAATCCCAGTTTGGGAGACAGTCCCCCAAGCCATTAACCAAATTCCTTTTTCCTACCCCACACCTAGAGTCCAAGCATTCCAGGTCGTTGCTACCCTCACCCTTCCCAAAATGGTTCTTACCATTCCTGTATGGTATCTCCATCCACCTTCCATGGTTCCTACACCATCTCTTCCTCCCCAAACATAGGGATTATCGATGCAAATCCTAGTACAGAATCCTACCACACCACCCCCACCCCCAACTGGAGGAAACACCACTACCACTAGGGGTAGACAAAGGAAGAACGATCCCATAGCTCCACTCCCTCCCCGAGCTCAACCTCCTTGTGCACTATGCGAAAGAAAAGGACACCCCACTAACAGATGTTATACCCTTCCTGAGTTACGCAATATTCTCCATCTCCCTAAAGCAACCCCATTTCCTACCTCTCCACCAAGTACATCCATCGCTACTACGGAGTCCTCAACCACACACAAGAAAGAGATACAAACCAATTTTCTCTGCGCCATATTCTTAGAATATGGCCATTACACTCATCATTTCCTAGATCTACCTCAATTTCACCAAACATTAGCCACAATACGCCATACATCCCTCCCTGATCCCTCCCAGGAAATCCCTACTGATGCTCACATTATGGACATTTGTTATATTTCATCATCTGTCCCCAAACGAAAGATATTTCCTTGTACTCTTTGTGACTCACTTGCTCATTTCACGTACCAGTGTCCTTTGATTGTTGAATACTGAGGTCATCACACAACCCCTATTCAACCTCATTTGATCACCCCACCACTCAAGATGAAAGATAATCCCCTCATCCAATCCTCAGATACAATCATTAGCACCTCCCCTGAACCCGAGTCACTCCTCCATGGTTCACATTTCAACTGTCTGAGGATATTCCCCTAATTCTCTGGCAAATCTCCCATATGAGATCTTTCCCCCCACCACAGTTTATCATCCATAGTGTCTTGACATTTGGTGTATGTCCAGTGAGATATCGCATCATGTACATGATACCTCTTCTAAGTCCTCGTCTCCTGAGGCCAATAATGTTTCTCCTTTGACATTTCCCCTTGCCATCTCCCAAGATCCCCTATATTCCCACATTTTCCACTGTGATGAAGATATCTTGGAGGAACTGACTACCCCTGATTTCCCATGTAATGTGCTCCATCATCGAGCACTTTTCCTCTCACAAGAGGTATTTCACCCTCCTAACCTCATGTACGGGCCTTCGTACAGTCCCTAGCTAACCTCCCTCAAAGCCACACAATGCAGGATGATAAGGTCACTAACCTCTCTCTCGCAACTCTTGGATCGGTAGCCCCAATCTCCCGCAATATTCAAATCACCTCACAGCTCTCTAGCCAGATCACCAATATCATCTGCACTTCTCCCTGGAGGAGCATTTTTTTCACACCACGTTCAAGTACGCATGCTCATTTTCAGTTTTATCAAATAGTTATTATATGTTCTTTAGCATTAGATATTGTTCACGTCGGGTATTTTGTTTTTTGTGTGAAGGTACTTGTTCAGCAAGATTTACAACCTATTCAGGAATATGTTCGACACTAGAATGTAATTATTCCATCTGTAAATCAATTGCATATCCCAATCACACCCTCTTCCATTCACCTTTAGGGTCCCTACATCCAACTCTATAGCACGTTTACCCCTGCCACATTTTGGTACTGTCAACCGGTAGCACTCTCCCCCACATGAGTGTCCCATTCATATTTCCCCTTGATAACTTGACACTCACGATGATTTCACCCCCTATGATTTAGAATCTCGATAGTATTATGCACTTCCGAGAATGAGCCCCATACTTCTTCTCATCATATTGCTAACCTTCCCAATGGACTCCAGGGTCAGATCATCTCACACTTGGTTCTATTGACTACACCCTCGTAGTTTTATTATCCCTCCATCTCATCCACCATCATTTTTCCCATCTTCTAGTTGTCCTCCATCCATTTACCTAATACAGAAACCCACCCATGGGACCCCACCCTCCACTAGTTCTCTTTCACAAACTTGCACGCTAAACAGGCCAAGCCATCTTTCACTAGGGCACACATTTCTGTATATGTATTCTCAAACAAAATTATTCTTTATTTCTTTGGTAATAGTATAAATCCTTTGTTTCCATCATATACATAGTTTTTTTTCGTCATCCTCGATGGCTTTCTTTTACCTAGAAAAGCAACCCATGTCGCCCTTGGTTGGGGCATCCACCCTTTTTTCATACCGACATCATTAACAAACCTCGACTATCCCAAGTCCCTGTACCCACAATATCTGAGTTTGTTCACTTTATTAGCCTTTGGCATAGTTTAACCCCATAACTAGTCGTCCCCCTGACGCTAGATCCAGTTTTACGATTGCTACCAATCATCCCTCAACACCGCAACCAAGGGAAGTATTTAGTCCCACAACATCTTGACTTTGTTCATGTTACTCTTCAATACCTGATATCATCTATTACTTAGTGGAGTTCAAGAATACCTTAAATTATTGGTTTTGCATCTCTCGTCATTTCGACATCAGCACAATTTCTAGAAGGGTGGTACTATCTTGACTCTCACTACCTTTTCATTGAGAAGTCTTGGACAACACAGAGAGAATCATCATTACTTTCTGATTTCGTTGACCCCCATAACATTCGACTTCAAAAAACTCTCATGTTAAGGTGGGTCTTACTATGCGACCATTGCAGTTGTTTCATACCAGTCAAAGACCTCTGAAGTTGATAGGCCATTAATTCCTATGAGTCATCGACACTTCTTATAGTCATCCATTACTCACTTCAGAGCCAGTTCACTAGTCAAAACCGTCATTTTTCGTTACCAATCTCCCCCGAGGGTGTTGCATTTATCTACATTAGCATCCATCATCAGTTATAGTCCCCATTTTGGTTTCATGACATGAGCATGGGGCATGCCCACCTCGTTTGTATACAGATTTTCTTTTTTCTCCCTAGAGAATAGTATGGTTCCCACAGTTTTACCTCTCCCTTCGATGAATTTCTCTTGCAGTTCCTCTCTTCACTCTTCCTTACAATGGAATTCTCAGCAAAAGAAACATTGATCTATTTCAGCTATATGTATGTTCCTAACCTCACACTCAGAGGGCATCTGTTATCACTAAAAAATCGTATGCAACATTGCACACAATAGTTGAATAAAGACATCAATTACAATAGCAATTAGTCCACCTACAACACCAAAATCCATCAAAAGGAACAAAAACTATAAACTTGGTTCAAAAATCAAAGTGCACAAATTCACCAAAGGAAGCTCACGCACTGTGCGCAAAATGTGTGGGCTAACACAACCCTAGGTGTGCACTGTGCCCAAGATACATGACTGTCTACAAGAAAATCAGTGCACTTCACATGAACGATGCATTTATGAATCTTGTCGGCCCCTCAACCACTTCCATTCTGACCCCCAACGTGATTTGACACTCAAATCTGAGTGAACTCTATCTTGGAGGCTAGTCAAGGGCTAGGAAGTGCCCTAAAAGGCCCCTTGTTCACACTATGAACCAGTTGTATCTTTCCATAAATTGACACTATAAATATGTTCCATGGGTGTACTAGAAAATTAATAACTTGAAGGTNGAACTCTATCTTGGAGGCTAGTCAAGGGCTAGGAAGTGCCCTAAAAGGCCCCTTGTTCACACTATGAACCAGTTGTATCTTTCCATAAATTGACACTATAAATATGTTCCATGGGTGTACTAGAAAATTAATAACTTGAAGGTATTTCTATGCTGCAATAATTCTTCTTGGAGAATCCTCTTTTATCTTTGAATCATTCAAGCACTATATCAAGGGCCATTCCACTCACCTCTTGAGAGGATTGACATTGTATTTCTTCACCATTGTCACTTTCCATTGTATGAAGAGAAGATCTCTCTATTAGGGAAATCAAGATCCCTCCCAAGGAGGAAGAGGGGATTCATAAGTCCTTGCCTTTCTCTACAGTGCTAACCTATCAATACATTGATCCATTGGTAGCTATATGATTGTCATTTTTTGTTTTTCATGGTTCTAGTTTTTGCAAGCTTCTCTAACATTTATTTCCTTTTGTTTTAGTTTTATTTCCTTGTTTCATGTGTATTTGGTTATCTAATCAACTCACAAACCTCTATTTTGTTTAGTTGACTTAACTAAGCATGCAAGTGTTGTGTTTTTTCTCACCCATGTGACAAAACCAACATAACAGTCATATTACATTCTGCGCTTATGTCATAAAACCACTCTGAAAATGAAAACACCTTAGATTGCTCAAAGGATAGTTATCTTATCTGTATAGATGCTTCTTAGACTCCCCCTCTTCAATATTCATATTTACTAGGAGTCTCCAAGATGAATGACTCAAAAAAATATCTTCTCTGATGTGGAGTAATCTTCCTCTTCATCATTTTCTTTTTCATCCTCTTCCTAAAATCTGAAATCTTTCTCTTTGCCTGTAGATTCAACATGATTTTGCATTGCTGCAAATATTGTGAGTATGATCTCTAGGACCTGGTTTTCATTCACCTTTTCTTCTTGTTTTTCATTTCTTCTCCAAACCTTCCTATATCTAACATCTTCTTTTTTTCTTGTAGATTTATCTTGATCTTTTATTGCTGCAAATCCCAAGAGTATGAATTTCGGGTGTCCTTCATTCATTTGTTCTTCTTTTACCTATTCTTGTTTTCTTTTCCAAATCTTCTTATATCTGATATTAGTGTTCTCTTTCATAGATTTATCCATCATGCTTCTACAATCATGAGTTATATGTCCATAGTTTTGGAATTTGTAGCATTCTACTTCATTTCCCAATGAACCAAAACTTTTTTGTTTCTTGTTGTATGCTTCATAAGATTTTCTAGGATAATTGTTGTTTAAGTACCCTGCATAGTTGCTTCGGTTATTGGCATGGGCTCTGCATTTTACATATTTATGTCCAAAATTAACACAATTAAAGGAATGACCATAAAATAATCTTTGATACCTGGGAGTAGATTATCTTCTTTGTGATGCTCTCCTTCTGAATTTGTCTTCTTGAGTCTTCTTTATTTATGGAATGTTCTTCTTTGGGGGCTTGAATTCTTCCTTCTTGACAGAATATCTGACAATCTATGCATAGCTTATTTGTTATTCTTCATGTTATATTGTCTTGGAGCTTGATCCTTTCTCATTTTTTACTTGACTGTATCCTAGTCTGGATCTATCATTTGATTATCTTTGAATGTTGATGATTTGATCCAATATTTTGGTACTCTTCTACTGCATATCTTTATCCTTTTCTTCTAACTAAATTTTGAGTACTTCCTCAATTATTTTTTCTTCTTCTATTTGAATTTTTAGACTCACGATCACCTACTCGATTTCTTCAAAGTTTGAATTATGAGATCCCTCTTTCATTTTTAACTCTTCCTTGAATGACTTGTTTTTCTTTCTTTCTTTCCTGAGTTCTTCTAATGCACTGATTATCTCTTCTCTTAGATCAACTTCACCTTCTTCTTCGAAATCATATTCTACTGCCATGAAGAGTACTCTTTCTTAATCATTTTTACTATCATTATCCTCCTCATCTAATGAGGAACTGTCCTCCTTTGAGTAGAAAAAATTCTTGAAGAATTTCCTTTTGTTTCTTCTCTTGTTTCCCTTTTAGAAACTTCTTCTTCATCACTGTATTTATTCTTATGAGGAAATTTAGAAGCAAAATGACCAATACCACCACAATTAAAAATTTTCAAAGGAAGAATATCGTTATACTTGTTGGCTCCTTTCTTTAATTTCCTTACGAAGTTAGCCATATCTTCATCTTCGCCTGAATCATCACTACAGCTGCAACTTGGTTTTGATTTCACTTGTGCTTCTTCTTTGTCTTATTGGATTCCTTGAAAGTTGATTCCTTTGTGAATGGGTTCTCCTATTCTATTCTCATTTCATAGGTTGTAAATATTCCATGTATCTTGTCCATGCTCAATGGACCAAGATATGTTATTTCTTCTAGGGTTGATATTTTAGGATCAAATCTCATAGGAAGAGACCTCATAACATGTTGAACAACTACTAGGTCATAAAATTCTACTATCAATACTTTAATAGCATTAACTATTACGTCAACCCACAAAAGGTAGGATGCAATATCTTTGTCTTCCTTCATCTTCAGTTATTAAAATTTAGCTTTGAAGATTTGAAGCTTATCTCCCTTAACTTTGGAATACCCTTCATAAATATTTTGGAGTTTATCCCAAAGATCCTTTGCACTATCACAATGCATAACCTTGACAAATACTAAATCAAATAGACTTCTCAGAATAGTACCTTTATCTTTTGAGTTGTTTTCGCTTAATTTTTTTCAATCTCTGTCGGTTGGGGAAATGGATGATAATGTATACCCATCTACTATTGATTGCCAAACATAAAATACTTGTGCCTGTAAAAAAAAATTCATCCTTTTATTCCATAAGGTATAGTTTTGACCATCAAACAATGGTGCTCCAATCTTAGCATATTCGATGATCTCCTTCTAGTGGTTAGAATGCTTCTTGAACGACATGCTCTGATACCAATTGTTGGAATACTGAGAGGGGGGTGAATAAGTATAAGCAAAATTAGTAATTTTAATCAAAATATAAAATATCCAATAAATATCATGAGCATTCAATATATCATCACCACCATAATTCAATGCATAGACATCACATAAACATAGTACACCAGAATTTTACATGGAAACCCAATGCGGGAAAAAACCACATAATGATTTTTTATTTATCAAAGAGTACATTCATTGGAAGCACCAAATTCATATTTCTCCAGCTACAACTGGAAGCAAGCTCCAAACCCCTATTTGCAGGCTGCAACCTAAAGGAATCTCCAACTCCCTAATTTAACTGGCTCCAACTGAAAGGAGACTACAACCCCCTTTCCATGCCCTGTCCAACTGCCATGAAATAGAAATGTAGACCAATCCATCACTACCTCTGTCACTGTAACTGATAACATGTTGTTGTTGTTGTTTATGATTTCAATATCTCATCAAGACTGCAATCTCACACACCTCACACGAAGATCCACAAGAGAATTCTCCAAATCGAATGCTTATGAATCACTAAGATATGTCTATTCCTGATTTCTTTAGAATACACACCCTAACACACACAATATGTAATACCCCAAGGTCGAGCCCCAACTAAATTGTAATTATGTTTATAGGCTGGTGATCCAAGTGTTTATAAGTTGGGAGGCTTATGTGTTTATTAGGCCGGAGAGCCTAGATGTTAAGGCCAGTGAGCCTATTTTTTGTATATCAATACTCAAATCATTAATATAAATACATCGTTGTGTATAGATCGACCACAAAGAAATATTTATGGGGGATTAAGGTCCACTAGGAAGGGAAGGGGATAAGAGGCTAGGAAATAAGGATAAGATTGAGGGCTTAACCCCAAGGGAATATTATAATATATCTTCCTAAATACTAAGTTTTTGGAAATAAACCATAGTATCCTAAGTTCCATTGGGGAAAGGAATGAACTAAAAGTGGAGAGGAACAAAATCACAAGAGAGCCATGTGTCAATATGGGCGCATGCAGTTTTATGTGGGAAATCAGTTGTTGTGGGGGTTCGCTCATCCATTCTTTCCATTCTCCCGATTCATGCACTCACGCACTGAGACATTGAGCATTCATGCATCCATCCACTTCCTCGATCGTTGAACTCTGCAACATTCATGAAATATCTGAAACCTGCAAAACCCGTGAATATAACCCATTTTTATCCTGTGAAGCATGGAATGAATGCACAATTCCTGATCTAGATCGCACCCTATCTATTTGTTGTTGTTTCCCACATTTTCTCTAGACTGGTGTGACGTACTGTCATTACCAGAGCCATACCCAATTTTTTGTTGTGATTACCCGAACTGGATTGGACTGGGAGTTGGATCGAAGAATAAGGTTGTCAGGCCTGTGAAAAACTCTCTCCATGTGAGAGAGGTTGTTGGGGAAGTGATTTTCCCAAAGGGAGCCTCATAGAAGTTGTAGTTCTTTGAGACTTTTTGTCTGACCTATTTCTGAAGCCCTGGAAAGGGAGTGGGGCAGCTGAAGGATTGTCGAGCAGAGAGGGGGCACACTCCCTGGGCTCGTATAGGCATGTGGGGAATGAGGGACTATAAATTGTGGACGTGAATGGACTCTTGGAGACTTTGTAACCTCATCCTAGCCTAGGATTCCCTTTACCCTAGGTGGCGTTTAGTTCCAGATCAAGGGTGACCCACTACTGATAGCTTGGAGCAGTGTGGTCTAAGGCTAGGAGGTTCGTGGAAGGTCTTTACGCAGCCAGTGGCCTTCATAAAAAGATAAGTATCATTTATGTGTTAATTTTTATGTTGTGTATCATGTACATGTCTTGATATTTATAATATTACATGTTTGATTTGTTTGTAGAAAATGGTTGTGATTTCCACATTAAATTGTGTATTAGTAGAATGCATATTATTTGTTGAATTTATATGTATGATTTTCCACAAGAGCTATGTGTTCCATAACCCAGTAGGTCTATGTCTGGGCATGGACAGTCTTGACTATCAGAAACAAAGTGAGGAGTTTTTATTTCAAGTGACATTGCCCAGTATATGGTTAAGGGTGTTACACAAGAATACATGCCTTCAACCTATAGCTGACCTAAGTTTTAGATCCTTGATCTTCAACAATTTTTCTCCACAGATCCGTGACCCTATACACTATCTGCTTGGAGGTGACTACACTTTTCTTCATTGCAACCCGCGTATGTTCGCACTTTTCTTCATTGCAGCCCGTGGATGTCCACGCTTTTCTTCACTGTAGTTCGCGAATATCCTCTCTTTTCCTACCAAAACCCATAGATTTACTCAAAGAACCTTTGTCTGTAACTTCTTCTCTGTACTCTCAACTCCTGCAAACTTCTTCCTTCATTGTACTTCTTTGACTTCCTCTCATTGCCTCATATCTCCAAATTGTATTCTCATAAGTGATATTCAGTTCAGTCTTCTATGTGTTTTAATGAGGATCTCATGATGACATGCAACTCACATGCACATGCAACTCACATGAAACTTGTGAGATTTTGTTTATAGTTACTTTAACATGCAACTGACATGCAACTTGTTAACTTTTGTTTACAACTACTTTACTTCGACATGCAACTTGT
The DNA here is from genome assembly GCA_010110895.2 of Picea sitchensis. Lineage (NCBI taxonomy): Eukaryota > Viridiplantae > Streptophyta > Pinopsida > Pinales > Pinaceae > Picea > Picea sitchensis. The sequence continues at coordinate 32,161 of SNQJ01S0020435.1, forward strand.
TAAATTTTTGTTCAAGGGTTGACATCAATGACAACCAATCTTTCAACAATTCAATGACAACCAATATTTCAACAACTAAAATTTCAACAATTAATGTTTCAACACATACCTAGGAAGGTGAGGGTTATATTAATTTTCATGGAGAATGGGTTGTGGGATTTTTCAAATGCCACTGTTACCCCAACGACTGATTCGAAATACTTGTTTTTCCATGAGAAGAAGGATGTGAAATCTAGGAGGATCACTTGATTCCTCACCTATCTTAGAAGATGTCAACCATGGATATGTTTGTAGCTATGAAAAATATTTTCTAGAGAAGTAATGCAAATAGGAAGATGGTATCGAGGGAAAATTTTAGAAACACTAGGATGACCAGATCAAATACAATGATTAGTTATCTCACAAAGATCACTCAGGTTCATGATCAACCATAAGCAATTGGGGAGTTTGTGATAGATGAAGATATGGTGAGGACGACCCTAAATGGTTTCACTCGTCCATGGGTCCCATTCATGAAGGGAATCGTGGCATGGGAGACACTTCCCAAATTTGACAAACTATGGTATAATTTCATCCATGAAGAGATTCATGAGGAATATCTAGTAGGACAATAGATTGGTGATGATGATAATCTGGCTTTTGATAGCTAGGCAAGGAAGAGAAAAGGGAATATAGGTGGAGATTCAAATTCATGGGATGGAAAGAAGAGGGATTCAAGAAAAGTGAAATGATTTGCATGCCACAAGAGTGGTCACAATGCTTCACAATGTCCTAAATGGAAGAAAAGGAAGGGTAAGTCGTAACAGGTAGCAACATCTGCAAAAAATAAAGTCAAGGAGTTTGTTGAGAGGTTCAATAAGGATTCCATATTACTCTATCTTTCTGGCACAGTTTCTAACAATTCCTAGTTCATGGATAGTAAGTCGTCACATAATGAGGACATAATATTTTTTCACCAGTTTGTCAGAGAAATACTTGGATCTGCATGTGGTGCTTGGCACCAATTTAAAGTTTGGTGTAGAGGGAGTTGGGACAATCAGGTTTTAGTTGGATTCAAGAGGTTCTTTGGAGGTGGCAAATGTGTTGTATGTCATGAAGCTCAAAATGAATTTACTCTCAGTTTCGGGAATAGAGGATAGGGGATACACCATGTTTTTCTAGGATGGTCGGGTTCTTATTTGTCCAAAAATATCTTACCTAAACTCATATAGAGTTCTTGGTTTCAAAGAGGGAAAGGTATACAGGTTGTGTGGAAATCCTATTAGTGGATCCAAGGGGATATTGGATCATAGATCGATGTCAGTGGTAGATGACGAGGAGAATGAGGATCCAAAGGGAACATATTGTTTAGATACTTTCAGTGTGGGAAGTCAACCTTTAGGTGGGAAGGATTCATCCCCTTCCATATCTTTCATGAAACCCAGTCAGTATGAATTGAAATTAATGGATGCTCAGGAGCAAGTTGAGGCTTCTAGGAGCACATAGAGGGAGAGCAGGAATTTGAAAAAGTTTAAAAATTCCATGGAAATGATATTTTATATCATTGAAGAGGCAACATTTTAGTAAGAGAAATAGGATGCCTTGGTATAGGATGATGTGTGTGACATTGTTCCAAGAAAGAGGGAGAAGTAGTTCCAGGTGACTTTTCGAGAAGTACCTTCCTTGCTAAGAGGGAGTGTTGATGTTTGTAGCATTGGACAGGCACTTCCACATTGATTGTGTTTCTAACATGTGGAATTCATCATTAATACCTCTTAAGACTTATGAAATTCACTTTATTAAAGTAACTATTAAAGTGAATGTTTTTTTATAATTAATTGAGTTTAATTTAAGGAAATTCCTAAGTTTTTGGAATTCGTGAATTAAATTAAATCCTAGCCATTGATCTCAAGTGTTGGTGAGATACAATCTCTACCATTGATAACTTTGAATATCTAGGGTTTTGGATTTAGGGTAAACTTAACATTATAAAATCCAACTAAGGTGAGAGGAGGAGACACACATAGAGTGAGATAGTGAGATCTCATTGATTGGGTGAAGAAGGAATTTCATCCAAGTGTGTAAGGTTCGAAGAAGAGAAATGGACAACAGAGTACCACCTAGCAATATTGAAGGATATATCTTGAGGTGTGATCAACAATTTTTTTGTTTTTATTCTTTTCCCATAGGGGTCATTTTCCCAAGATGGGATCCCTATTAAAGCTTTATATTATTATTAATAATAAAAGAAGATTTAAAAGGAAGATATTATGTGTGCATCGATTGGTTTTATATTTATGCTTCCACTGATTTATTTAAATCGTTAGTAACCTACCTATGCTTTAAATTAGTAAATATGAATTAGTTAAGCAAGGTATAATTTGTTAGGATTTAATTGCATGGTGCTAGGTTAGGTTGAAAAACTAACGTAGATTGTAAAATAGATCTTAAGGAAGACCGATGCACTATATTATTCTTTCTAATATTGGTAGTGAATATTTTATCTTTGTATCTACCTTTTATGCCACCAAGATGCTCTAGTGAGTTCCTATAAATATCTCACTCTTGAGTCTTTTTGTTATGTTTTGATTAGAGAGCAAGATAAACTTGTGCAACTTGGAGTGATCAAAACTGTAGGTGCCTCCAACAAAACCTTAGTGTAATAGTAGAAAGATAAATCCAAAAATCCCAAAAAGAAACATCCTCACCAAAACAACATGAAAAACAAGGGTCCCAAACCCTCTTCGCCCGCTTATGCTACTAATGGTGACAAATGAGCAAAATCCAAAAGTACGAAGACTGACCGACATTGATTTTTTTTGGGGAAAGATGATCATTGAAGTCTAAATGTTTTTAAAAATATGGAATCCTTAGAAGCAACGATGAATAAAAAAAATATAAGTATTGATCCTTCTTCTTCTTCTTCTTCTTCTTCTTCTTCTTCTTCTTCTTCTTCTTCTTCTCGTGGACATCCACTTTCTTCTTTTGCTTTCTCCTTCAATGCAACTTCTACTTCTTCTTTTGATGAGTAACTTATTGATTCTAGAGCACATTATCATATGGATAAGGATAAATCCATATTTTCTCCTCTAAATTAATGTAACACCAAGAAAATATTTTTGGGTGATGATATAGATAGTAGTGTTGCAGCTCAGGTAGATAATGGTCATTTCAATGATGTATTATGTGTTCCAAGTATTGCTTGCAAACTTGTATCAGTATATCAGATCACTCATTCAGGTGAAGGTAAAACTATAGAGTTTTTTCCTCACCAAGTTGTAATTAAGGATTTAAAATATCCTAAGAATGTACTCAAATTTGGAATTACTGATGATATTACTAGGTTGTACAAGTTTGAAAACTTTGGGTCATCATTTTTTCCATCATTTTTTGTTTCTCACAGCGATGACTTGAGAAAACTTTGGCATGAGTGGTTTGGTCATATAAACTATCACTCATTGCAAAAACTATGTAATCGACAAATGGTGGATGGTATTCCTCTTGTTTCTTGCAGAGATGGTGTTTGTGTTGGTTGTGTTCTTAACAAACATCATCAGGATAGTTTTGAAAAATGTACCTCTTGGCATGAAATTAATCATTTGTAGCTTGTTAACGATGACTTCTATGTTCTGATTTCTTCTCCTTTTTCTGGGTGAAAGTATTTCTTAACATTCATTGATGACTTCTTCTCTAGATGCACTTGGGTTTACTTATTAAAACTTAAGAGCAAAGTGTTTGACAAGTTTTTTTCCTACAAGCCCCTTGTAGAAAAACAATATGGACATCAACTTCAAAGGTTAAGAATAGATAATGGAGGTGAATATGTGAAAATTTACAGGTTACTGCACTTCAAAGGGAATCCAAATGCAACACATTGTTCCATATACACCACAATAAAATGGTATTGTTGAAACAAAGAATCACACATTAAAATAAATGGATAATTGTATGATCCAATCTAAGGGATTAAGTCTTAATTATTGGGCGAAAGCTAGTAATTGTGCAAATTAAATAGTAAATCGCACTCCCACAAAGGATCTAAAATTATAACACTGGAAGAAGCATGGAATAAAATTAATCCAGATGTAATTCATTTCCATGTATTTGGTAGTGTAGCATGGGATCACATTCCTGGTGAGAAAAGGAAATCTTTACAACCTAAAAGTGAGAAGTGTATTTTTGTTGGATATTCTAAAGATGTCAAAGGTTATAGACTTCTTCAACCTCATTCTAATGAATTTATTATTAGAAGAGATGTTAAATTTTATGAAAATCTCTTGGCATGCAAGCCTAATTCGACGTGTGTTCCTTCTTCACCTTGTGATCCATATTTGAAATTTGTGCCATATTCTATTCCTATTCTAGTTTCTTCTTCAGATGATGAATAGTGAGGATGAAAATCCACCTATGCCTACTCACCTTCCTCCATATGATTCCATTGAACATGAACCTACACCAGCACCATGGCTTCCCAAATGGGTCTGTTCAACTCGAGAAGCAACCAGTGATCTTGTTAGTGATCCTTAAGATCAACATCATACATGTTCACAGTTTGAGCGAGCCTCTTCTCTTCTGGCTCATGTTTCATAGACTCATTATCCAAAAACATTTTCAGAATCTTTAGGTCATCCACTTTGGAACACAACAATGAATGAAGAGTATCGCTCTTTAATGGAAAATGATACTTGGGATCTTGTACCTCTTCCAAAAGGAATAAAACTTGTCAGATCTAAATGGGTGTACAGAACTAAGTATGCATCATATGGAACTGTAGAAAGACAACAATCTTGGTTAGTTTCCAAAAAAAATTCTCAAGTTGAAGGCATTTACTATAACAAAAAAAATTCCCCCATTTCCAAAATGAATTCCATTTTCCTTGTTCTATCCCTTGCAGCCTCACATAAATGGGAGGTCCATTAGATGGATGTCAAATCTACCTTCTTGCATGGGGATTTGAAAGAATGAATCTTAATGGAACAACCTCATGGCTATTTCTATAATGATTGAAGCCTTTTTTTCTGCCTTAGGAAATCTCTTTATGGTCCTAAGCAATTTCCTCGAGCTTGGTATGCCAAAATTGATAGCTTTCTTCTTGATACCAAAATTTTTAGATGTCATTCTGACCCTAATGTCTATAACAAGAAAGTAGGAAGCCATCTCATAATACGTGTTCTTTATGTTGATGAACTTATCCTCACTAGTAGCAACCCTAAATTTTTAAACCATGTGAAAATCATCCTTAAGAAGAAATTTGAAATGACCAACTTAGGCTATTTTCACTATTTTCATGGCCTCCAAGTTTTGCAAACCAAGGAAATAAATTTTCTTTCTTGGTCCAAGTATGCTTGTGACCTTCTTCACCACTTGAACATATTCTAAATTAACCCCTTCTCTGTTCCAGTTTAGAGTTAAACTTGCTACCACTTGTACTTCTCACAAATTTGATGCCACTTTGTATCATCATTTAGTTGGTAGCCTCTTATATTTCACTCATACTAGTCTTGATATTTCCTTTTCTCTTGTTCTTGTTTCGTAGTTTATGTAAACACCCCATGAAAGCCATTGGAAAGTAGCTAAAATGATACTTTGGTATGTCTGGGGTACAATTCAATTTAGGATCCATTACAGCTTAGGGGGGACTCCTTTATTGGTTGGTTTCACTAATTAAGATTGGGTCGAAGACACTGACGATCAAAATTATATTGCATTTTATGTTTAAACCTTGGTTCAAGACCTGTCACTTGGGCCTGTAATAAACAACATGTTATTTCTCCTTTTTTAGCAGAAATTGAGTACTAAGCAATGGTTAATGCAAGTCAATAACCCTTGTGGATTCAACATATCCTTTCACAGTTAGGCTTCCAGCAAAAACATCTGACCACCCTTTGGTGTAACAATCAGAGTTCCATCAAGATTGTCAAAGACATAATTCAACATCAACACAAAAAACACATCGAGTTACACATGCACTTCATCAGAAAACTCGATTTATTGAAGTGTTATTTTTCCCTATAGAAGTGTTAGGTATTTTTAATCACCTTTCTAATTTCTTAGAAAGACAACTAAAAATAATGTACATTTAGTTATGAGTCTAGGGCTCGTTTGGAACTTGTGAAATATCGTGCATTGTGCATATGTAGGAACAACTATTCTTTCTATGTGTTGTAGTCATAGTGTCAATAATTACATCTCAAGAATGATAAGGGAAAGTAAAAACACATCAACAATAAGTGTGAATGTGATATGGTATTAGGCCTACTTCATGGCTTATGGTATCCATTTCTATGAGCGCCTTTGTAGAGGTGGCACTTTCTTGCTTGAGATACCCTTTCCTCAGGACTTTTCGCATTCCAAAACCCTTATTTTCCTGTTGATACCCAGTTATCATTTGCAAGTACCCTTTATTAGGTTTCAATCTTCATTCATTTACTTTTTACTAGAAAATAGTCCTTTATAATTGGTGAATTCATTCGCATTCAGACAGGAGAGATTACCATTAGTGGGGGTAGAGATCAAGCTATCCTGAGGCTTTTATGGTGGTCTTTATAATTTATCAATAACATATACATATAGTAGTTGCATCATCCTTTGGGCCTTCAACCCCTTCTTCTCATGAGAGAATGGATCATAGTCGAAGTTTAGGATATGTGAAAGGATTCGAGATGGAAAGTGTTAAGTATGACTGGGAATAAAATGTTACCCTTGGGAGGACCCCCAGTATTACCCCTTTTCCCTGGGCGGTAACAACACAGGACTAGGGAACATAAGCTTACCAATAAGGTGAAACATGAAAACTGACACAATTTCCCAAACCAATGATCCATTATCTAACTTCAACCAAGTATTTTCACCCATATGCATGATAAATTAAGTACAACACTTTGCATGAAAGAAGGACTATCATACTTCATGGTGACAATGGATTACTGTCTCCCATACTCTGGGTTGCTTGAATGTGATGAGCCTTGGTTGTTGCAATTGGGAGGGAAATCATGGGGGTTCTTGGGTGTCCATATGTGGACATGTTGATTGTAGATCATGTTCTCCATTGTGGGCCTCGAGACATGATCTCCTCCAGTTACCCCTAGGCATGGGGGATAACAAGACTAATGAATGATGTTTTACACCCTTATCTAGATTCATTTGTTATTGTCTATTTGGATGTTATACTAGTTTATAGTGCTACCTAGGAGGATTACATCTCACATCTTATGAAATTGTTAGAGACCTTGAATAAGCACCAATTGATAACCAATATTAATGTGAATTTTTTCTAAACCCAGTTCACTAAACCAATTAATTTTACTTTTAACTAATAATGCTAGGTTTTCTTCCACAAATAAATAATGCACAACAGAAAATAATAACCAATAAATTAACAGTAAAATATAATAGTAATCACATCACATGTACACAAGTATTTTTGGACAATCGTCCCTAGAAAAACCCTAGAGGAAAAACCAGTGCAACGAATTTAGAGAGTTTTATTATTCAGCAGGAAAATATAGAGATCTCTTACAATAAAATCACCCCAGACAAAATACTAAGGAAAACCTCAGTGTATCACCTCCTCAACAAATGTACAACCCTTATGCAAATCCCCCTTAACCAAATCATTCCAAAAGACACGCATGCATGAACCTCTGTGTAATCGTGTGATTGATTTCATGGGTATTGCATCACCTAGTATGATGAATGTTGAATATGTGTGCCAATATCAGTGAAGATTCTTTCTCTGTCTCCTTGCAAATCCTCTCTCGCAAACCCTCAATCGATTTCTCTGAAAATCAATCTCCTCAATGCTCAAGTGTGCCCCGTTATCCAAGTCGATCTTCCCTTACAATTCATTAAGAAAGTGAAACCTAATCTCAAAATTATTGATGGATGATATTAAATCTCTCCCTCATGATGATATCAATGGTCAAGATTAAAAGACCACAACTTAAATTATTTTTCACTTTAAGCTTAGAAAAGGTGCTCAATAAAGTCAAATGAACAATATAACACATCAACCATTCAATTAATAACTTGAATAATGTTTGATTGTCCCCCACCATGCTAGGACATTGAAATGTGTGGAGGACCTTCCTTGCTACATTCTTGTTGACGGACGAAATTGATCATCCGTCAACTGGAAGAGTGGAACCGATCCGGCGTTGTCTAATAACCCAAGCCGTTTGGGATGAACCACCCTGACGGGTTTAGCGGCTCCGTTAGCTGATCTAAGTCCTAAGAAAACAAAAGAAAACTACTCTAAACTAACTAATCTAACTAAAAATAACTATTAAAACAAACTAAACTACTCTAAATAAAAGAAATAAAACAAACTAATAAANAGAGAGAGAGAGAGAGAGAGAGAGATATACAATCTACTATTTAATACTATACTAACTCTAACTAATTAAATATCTAACTACTAACTGAAATAAATCTTATTCACAAAATGTACAACATTAACAATTTACAGATTTGAACGAAAACCTGCAAAACTCATTTGCATTCTGTCCTAAGACAGAGAGAGATATTTTTTGTTGATTTTATAATTTTATGAACAAGAAATAAAACAAAAACTAACTAAAGTACACAACTAATATACTAATTACAACTACAAATCTAAACTACACATATATCTAACTAAACTACTTAAATTATACTAACAAATAAACTAACAAATAAATCACAAACTGACCTGGAGAAACGCTCCAAGTTTGTCCTGTATGAAATGATTGTCTTAGCTGATCGGAGGGAGAAAACCCGCACCGAATTATCCAGGAGCTTCTCGTAAACGATAAGTTGCAGTGCTCTTCAAATATAATTACAGGACAAACAAGACATAAAAATTACAACAACTAAATGATTTATAAATCTTCACAGTTAGATAAACCTGTATGCAAAGATCTATAC